>ML661799.1:1267514-1373895 GCA_007570785.1 Antilocapra americana | reverse complement strand
CATCGCCAGCCCAGGTTTGATGCTTGGGGCTGGTGCACCGGGATGACCCAGGGGGAGTGTCAGCCACACCGTTCTGTAAATGGGCCTTCTGAGACCTACACATGGGCCAATAATAATACACTATAAGGTGTTCTTGTTTATCAGAGCCAAAAAATAGCTTAATGGCTTTGGTAAGGAAAGTATTGTATGTTACTGATGCTAATGGCAGATAGCAAACCCCAGAAAGTTTTGCCAATTTAACTAGGGGATTGTGGCATAGTAAACTGATGACTGTTTTTTTATGGGTTTAAATTATATTAATTAATCCATTAATTGATCACATTTAAGAGAATGATTTTAGGAATGTGCTGAATCTGTTCAAACCAGAATTAACAGGTAACTAGTTTGCCATCAGGACAATCACCCAAATAATAAGCTATTAAATGAACGTTAACATACAATAATTGTGTAAAGAATAACTAAGCAATTAATTAACATTTAATGAAATTCATAGCAAATTAGATAGCAAGACTTATTAAATGCCAATTAGCCATATTAGCTACTGACACCTAAGTGATTCAACATACTAATGCTAATTAATTTCTTATTTCTTACAAGCTTAATGACTGAACAAAAATGTATTTACATATTTAGAGATTCCTAACATCACCAGACAGCCAGCAATAAGAGTGGTTGTCTGCACCGTGGTTTGGAAAAAGAGATCAGGAAAGCCCATTAGTGTTTAATTTAGCGCCTCTTCTCAGCATCCATTTTTACTGTATTCTTGGGAAATTTTTTTAGAGAGAAAGAGCGTGTGGCATTTATGTAGAGGTGATCTCAGAGTGCACTGTGTGGGAATGGGAATGAGTCAGAGAAGACACAGAGCCTATTAAGAAAAATGCCTTCATGGGCTGAGAGCGACCAAAGCTCATTCTCCATGGGACCCTCAGAGAGACCATGTGAAATATGTCAGAGGCAGTGTTATCTCCCTGAGGGATGGGAAAGCTCTTCTTATGCAGACTGCCATCCTGTCTGTCCGGTTCTGTCTGATGGTTTTGTCCATCTGACCCACTACTCTTGTGCCATGGAGGTTTAATGTGACTATCCTTTGAGGGCATCTGTTTACTGAGTCACTAAACTGCTTAGGGCACAACTGCTGGGAGGCCAAGAATGTCTCGGCTGCAGGAACACACTGAACCAGGGGTCCCTCAGGCCGCCAAGGCTCTTCATCCTGTTCTCATTCATCCCAGACTGGCTTTCTCCATGCGAGAAACAGGACCTCGTGCTCCAAGTTTTTCTCCCAGCTGCCAGGACAATCGGTTCTAATTCAGAAAACCCAGGGAGTGGACCCAGGATCAACATGGGTCAAAGGCCCGCACCTAGACCCATCCGGGGCACCAGTGCCGTTGTGGCTACACTCTCAGGAAGAGAGCGGCTAGGGGCTGGTTAGCTAATATGTTTTTGTAACCCTTGGCATTGAAAAAAAAGCCTTCCATAATAAGAAAATGTTTTACTGAGTTAATCAATTTGGACTCTGAAAATGTTGTATTCCATTGGTTTTGTCATTCTGAACTCTGCATGAGTTGTATGCGCTGGTTTCTTTGTGCATCCTCAGTCACTAAGTCATGTCCAACCCTTTGCGACTCGGTGGAGTGCAGCCTGCCAGGCTCCTCTGTCTGTGGAATTCATTCATTCGACAATACTATGTAATAAGCACTGCGCTATAAATTAGAGATACAAAAGACCATTGCCCTGTCCCAGCCTTCAGGTGGTTACAGAATATCTCCAACAGTGAGAAAAGTGCTTGGTAGAGATAGAAACATGACCAATATATAGACATAGAAGGTCACAGAAACCAGTTAAGTGTGGAGGTCACCCAGGGATGGTAACATGTGTAAGTTCAGATCTAAACAATGAGTAAGCACCCAGTAGGCAAAGGGGTGTGGTAAATGTATTTTAGGTGAAGGAAACAACTTCTACCACACCCCGGAAAGGAAAGTGAGCAAGTGATCTGTTTGGAGCATTGTGGGATTTGGGGGAAGGCTCAGATATTAAGAGAAGAGAACATGCAAACTTAGTTATGTAGGACTCTTTGCAACCCCTTGGACTGTAGCCCCACCAGCCTCCTCTGTCCATGGAATTCGCCAGGCAGGAATACTGGAAAGAATACTGGAGTGGGTTGCCATTTCCTACTCTAGGAGATCTTCCCAACCCAGGGATCAAACCCTCATCTCTTGCATCTCCTGAATTTGGAGGCAGATTCCTTACCTCCAAACAGTAAGGCAGATTCCTTACTGAACCACTGGGAAGCAAAGAGAACATGGAGGTAATATTACAAAGGGCCTAAAGATCATCGTTACCATCTTTCTAAAGGGATGATTTGAGAGAATAGCATTGAAATGTGTATATTACCATATGTGAAATAGATCGCCAGTCCAGGTTCAATGAATGAGGCAGGGCACTCAGGGCCAGTGCACTGGGATGACCCTGAGGGATGGGATGGGGAAGGAGATGGGAGGGGGGTTCAGGATGGGGGACACATATACACTCATGGCTGATTTGTGTCAATGTAAGGCAAAAACCATTACAATATTGTAAAGTAATTAGCCTCCAATTAAAATAAATAAATAAATTTTAAAAATGGCATTGAAACATGTTAATTCTCATATGTGAAATCAATCGCCAGCCCAAGTTTGATGCTTGGGGCTGGTACATCGGGATGACCCAGGGGGAGGGAATCGGGAGGGAGGAGGGAGGGGGGTTCTGGAGGGGGAGCATATGTATACCCATGGTGGATCCATGTCAATGTATGGCAAAACCAACACAATAAAGTAAAGAAAATTAAAAAAAAAAATGAAACATTAAAAAAAAACCCAAAAAACGAAGGGCCTAAAGGGTCTTGGTAAGGAGCTGGACCCATGCTTATGTCACTTCATCAAAGGGCTTTTGACTCAGTTCTGGATTCTAGCCTGAAGGATAGAGTTGGTTGACAGGACTATAGAAGTCAACACAAGGAGTAGAGGAATTCTCCCTGAATCTGTAGGCTCCCTTCTTCATACAGACAGATGGTCTTTAAGATGCCACCCAGTGCATATGCCTTGAATGACCACACAGAATGCATATGGAAAATACAGGAGGAGGCAAGAGCATGCTGTGTAAGAGCAACAACAAACTTTGGCTCAAGTATTGGTAAAATGTCTGCTGTTTTCCAAAGGTGACATTGGGCAGATTTCTCAAGCTCTTCCTTATCTGTGAGAATAGAAGACTGGGCAGGGCTATTATGTGAATTTGATTAGATATATAAAAGTGCCTGACCCCTAGCAATAAACTCAGTAGGTTTTAGTTTGCTTCTCCACAACCTTCCCAACATTCAGAAATCACAAGGCATACACACCAATAATTGTCTACATAAATAACAGGAAAACGATACAACTGTATCTTCAGATATTCAAAAACAATTGTTCGCCTATTAATCCTGATGTGCTCCAGGTGAAATGTTACCTTGGGTCAGTCATTCTTCACATGACATGCTTCCTAGACCCTCACCATGCTGAACATCTTCTGAATAATTCCCAGTTGGTAGTTATTTCCCGCACAGGTATCTTGGCTGAAACTAGACCAGAGTCTGGCTGTAGCCAGAGGAGAAGAGAGCTCAGCTGGCCGTCACAGCCCTTGTTCTGGGGTCCGTATTCCTATGGGGAGGGCCTCTACTACCTTCTC
Source organism: Antilocapra americana (assembly GCA_007570785.1). Classification (NCBI taxonomy): domain Eukaryota; kingdom Metazoa; phylum Chordata; class Mammalia; order Artiodactyla; family Antilocapridae; genus Antilocapra; species Antilocapra americana. The sequence continues at coordinate 1,370,196 of ML661799.1, read as the reverse complement.
AGCAGGTATTAATGCATCCAGATAGAGGTACAGGGGAATTCCCTCACAGACCGGTGGTTAGGACTTCACACTTTTACTGCTGAGGTTCCATCCCCGATCAGGGAACTAAGATCCCACAAGCCACGTGGCACAGTCAATAACAACAAGAACAACAAAAACAGAATGGAGGTACGCATAAAGTTTCTGACCAACTCTAACTTTCTCATCCACCTTACCTCCCTACCCCTCAGCCCCAGGTCTTGCTTATTTAACCGACAAAACTGCCAGGCTTTGAGGAGAGGCTCAGTCTTGTTCAATCTGGCTACAGGCTCAATGCCAGAGCACAGTCCTGGGCTTTTATGTAACATGGAGCCAGTGCAGGGTTGCGGAAAGTGAATTAACCATTGAACCAGCTGTATCTGTGTTCTGTGTCAGCTTTGACATGTGCTCAGTTGCTCAGTCGGGTCCAACTCTTTGGGACCCCGTGGACTGTAGCCCGCCAGGCTCCTCTGCCCATGGGATTTCCCAGGTGAGAATACTGGAGTAGGTTGCCATTTCCTACTCCATAGCTTTGAAATATAGGCCACAAAACCAGGGGCAATTTCGTTAACATCTTTGAACCTTAACTTTGACATCTACAAAATAAATATAGTGGGATTGTTGTAAGAATTAAACAGGCTGTGGATAGAAAAGTTCTGGCTCATGGAGGCATTCAAGAAGACTTTGCCATTCTCTATACTTTGCCTTAGGCTCTGGGATGCAAAGATAAGGCTCAGTTTCTCACCTAGAAGGAAAGTAGACCTAATTTTAATAAAACATTCTAGATATAGTGATAAAGCTCAGCTCAGGGAGCTGTGAGCTGGACCTGCAGCAGATTCTTAGAAAGCAAGGAATTACTGGTTGAACAAATAAATATCTCTGCCAACAGTCTAGGTATCCCAAACCTTGGACTTATACAATTAGTTTTGAAATCTTAAAGTTGGGCTTAAGATTTATTTGGTTAAATTAATCCAACTGTTTTTAACCATGTTCCAGCCTGTCAGAATATTTTTAGAGTCATTAATTTATCATGTAATACATTATCTATTGTATTCAACTGTGTGTACCCTAGAGGTCTGGCATCTCATCCAATTTGTCACAAGCATGTTGAGCAGGATGGCACAGAGAGAGACATGTAGTAACCTGCTAGAGTCTTCCCTCCAGGATGTTTCTTTGTGCCTAGGGTATCTGGGCATTGATAAAGCTACTTGAAAAGCTCTCTGCAGATTCTGCTGGAAGTCCTTTCAGGGACCCCAGCCTGGTGTGTGACCAAGCAGCCATAACTTCTAAACAATGATAACTCTCAGTCAGCATCCTGGTTAAACCATAAGCTAATGGCTGGACATGCCTTCATGCCTCCTCTCATTGCCATCAACTTGCAGAGAACTATATACTCTCCAGCTTTTTCCTGATTCACTTGCCACACTGCTGTTGGAGGGATCTGTAGTTAAACTATATCACTTACTTGCTAAAGCCCTTCTGGAGTGGATTGCCTGAAACATTCTTAAACAGCACAAAAGGCTCTATGGGTTAGCTCTTGCGTATTTCCCTGCCTTATTTCCTGACATTCCATTCTTCATAATTTAAGCTCCTGAAATCCTTAATTAGTCACACTTACCCACATAGATCTCAATATTCTATTGCCATACTTTTGTTCATGAATCTTCCTGCATGGGATGTTGTTTCCTTGGCCTGCTCCCTTCACCTTATCTATTACACTCAGTCCTCCAAATCAGGGGACAATTCCTTTGCCTACTGCCTGCATCTGGGACTGGGTTAGATAGTTCTTGTAGGATCTCCTCTACTCCTGAGCAGAATCTATTATTGATGCACTTAGTACACTGATGATAACCATTTGTCTTACTAGACTCAAAGCACCGTGCATTGAAGGACCATGTTTTAATTATCAGAGAGCCTCTATCTACTATCTTCAGGCCCGGCAGATGGTCAATGTGCAATATGTAATTGTTGAAGTGTGTGTATGTTCTCAGGGCACTTTTTTTTTTATTGAGTTCTAATGATTTCCTTGAGAGTTAGAATAGAGAGAATGTTTAGGTGAAAACTGAGGCCTAAAGAGGTGGAGTGACTTGCCCAAGCTCTCCCAGTGAGGATTAGAATCTAACTTGACCTCCTAACAGGTAATGTCCACTAATAGCAGTACCACCTTCATGCCTCTGTAATATCCAGAACTTATCCAGACCTGCATCTATTTATAGCCCTGGCTTACCTGGGAATGCCCAGGCACTATTTTGGAGAGTAGAAATGGATTTACACTGGGATAGAAATAACAAGCCACTAGTCTATCTCTGGCAAGGTTGTTTTCACCCTAATGGAGTATTCCTGGAGACACTTGCCGTATCCTATTGAAATGTGTCTTTTAAAGAAAATTGTGTCTATTTATGGCTGTGCTGGGTCTTCATTGCTTCTTGGGCTTTTCTCTAGTTATGCCTAGTGGGGGTTACTATCTAGTTAAGCTGCAAGGGCTTCTCATTGCCATGACTTCACTTGGTCTAGAGCATGGGCTCTGGGGTGTGCTGGCCTCAGTAGCTATAGCACATGGGCTCAGGAGTTGTGCTTCCAGAGCTGTAGAGCACAGGCTCAACAGTTGTGGCACATGAGCATAGTTGCTCCGAGGCATTTGGGATCTTCCTGGACCAGGGGTCGAATCCATGTCTTCTGCAGTGGCAGACAGATTCCTTACCTCTGATGCACCAGGGAAGCCCTCCTAGAATATGTCTTATTAATAATATTTCAGACAAATGGCAACCGGCTCAGGAAGTACCACCAAGAAATGGATCTTTTAGTATCTGAAATCACACAGTATAGGTAACAGTCTTCCCCAGTTACCTGTAGAGACATTCTAGGTAGTCTTGTGGAGCTGGCTGCATGCTAGACTTAAAGGCTGGAGATCATGTTGGACTAACAAGGGGGAAGAGAAGGATGAGCTAGGGAGGAGAAAGCCCTAGTGTATGGCTTTTGAGAGTCAAAGTCAAATGTTCCACCTCTACCTCCAAAGATTTACAGAAATAATGGGCTACAGATGAAACCTCATATCTGTTTAATCCAGACTGCAGCGTAGATCTCTTCAGGATACCGAGCACAAAGGAACTGCCCTCTCTGGAGTGATGGCACCAGCAACCTCTCATGCAGACAGAATACTTACGAGGTGGCCCCTTGCATATTCAAGGCAGGCTTTGAACTCAGGTTTTTTTTTTTTTTTTTCCCATGGCAGAGCTTTTGATTGCAACCTGGGGCTGCTTCCAGCTTTGTCACTGAAGGTGGGTTTAGTCCTGCTTGTCCCCTAGTTCTGATGTCAATCAGAAGCAGAAGGCCGCCCTGGAGGCAACTGGCCATCATCTTCATGTAGGAAGCAGAGTTCAGAGCCCATGGGTTGCCAGCTAAGAGAGATCAAATGCTCAGCCCAGTATGAAGGGTGCCAGGCAGAAATGAAGTCTGCAGAGAGAGTGAGGTGAAAAGAGCCCAGGGCAGAGCCTGTGTCGATCACTCAAAACCAAGGGAATTATATGGGACATTACCCTCATATCTTCAGGCTGGCAAAGGCACCTCAGGGACTGGCTATAAGATGAAGACAGATTGTTGGTGAATAGCTTCCCTCTCTACATCTCTGCCCCCCCACACCCACAAACCTCAATCGTTGCCCAGTTCCCTGGTCTCCTGAGACGTGAGTCACCTTCATGTCATAATTCAAGTGATTATCTCCACATCTTGTATGCTGAATTTGTCCCAGCAGGAAATGTTTCTGGGGCTTACAAGTCCTGCTGGCAATGCACAAAGAGGCAGCTGGAGTGGGTGGGCTCACCCCTATTCAGCCTTCAACCCTGTTCCCCACTCTCTCGGCTGGTTGTCAGAGACTGTACCTTCCTTACACTTGTTCCCTCCTATTTTGGCTCAGCCTCTCATGACTACCTTTCTTTTGTCCACCCCCACCCCCACCATCACTCCTACTTCCATCCAAAACCTTGGAAATGGATGGGGGCTTCCTGATCAGGACCTGGGAGAGCTCCAAACCCATCCAGCATCCTTGGAAATGCAACCACTTTTGGGGGTGGTATTCCTGCTTGATGGGGCTCCAGAGCAGTGCTTTAGGCGCCCCCTCCCCCAGTGTGTCCCCTGCTTACCAAAGGTACAGGACTGGGGTTTCCCTTGCCCTCCATTTCCAAGTCCTGTCTTTGGACATGGTTCACGGGGCCCAGGAAGCAGTGTGATTTTGTGATTAGGAAAGAATCTTCCACCTTATTTGGCTTATTCATTCCCTGTCCCCTATTATTTATACTTTATTGCTTCACTCTGCCTCAGTTTCCCTGATAAGTATGGACAGCAGCCTCTCACAGGCCTAGATTCTTCACATTATAGGCTGGGTGAAAAATGCACTTATGATTTTGGAGGGGTGGAAAGAGGTGGAAAGTGCAGTTACTGGTTTGAAATGATTAAACAGAAATTAAACAGAGATGGGACAAATGGGTGATGGGCCCTGATTTTATATTAAAGGCCCCTCCACTCTGCTTATGGGCAGAACAGGGGTCATACAGTCTAAAGGCAACGTGTGTAGCACCTCCTTACTGGGAACCTGCTTTCCTTCTGTGTGGAGAAGGAAAGATGCTAAGCAGAGGAGAGGGAAAGTGATAGAATGAAAAACAGGTTTCTAGGATCAGAACTGGTCTGTCTGCAAATGACTTCTGGTCACAGAAGAATGAAAAGGGGATGTTGGAGGGCAGGGAGCAATGAGGATCTGAGCTCCTGGCATCCCATTCATGGTTTTGTCTAGTGTTTATTGGCTGAGTACTCTACAAATGCTGTACGCATGTCCTCTCCCGTGATCCTCACAAAGACTGTTGAGAAAGGCACCGTCATGCCCACCTGCTTGTGGTTCAGTAGGGAGGAATGAGAGGTAATCTTAATAAACATCAGAATATGATAATAAACCCCTCATCTTTGTACAGACTTTGCAATTTACAGAGCATTTTCATTTTTTTTTAATCTTCATGACAGCATTGTAGAATGTTGAGGGAAAGTGTGTCCATGGCCATTTTATAGATCTAATTATTGATTTCTTGAATCACTATGTATTGGATGCAGAAGAGTATTTCCTCTTCCAAGAGTCTGTGATTTAGGTCCTGTTTTCCACAGAGCTAGTAGGGTAAATCCTACAACAAAGATTAATTGAACACAATATCCAACACTTCAGACTGCTGCTGGGGCCTCACATCCCAATATAGGCTGGAAAATTGAATTCAAATAAAATCGGGGCATGGAAATGGGCTCCTCGCACCCCTCTAAGCGGTCTCAAACACTTGATAGAACATGCGGACTCAGACAGATAAAAGGACATCACCACTGCTGGGCATATACACAGAGGAAACCAGAATTGAAAGAGCCACGTGTACCCCAATGTTCATCGCTGCATTGTTTACAATAGCCAGGACATGGAAGCAACCTAGATGCCCATCAACTGATGAATGGATAAGAAAGCTGTGGTACATATACACAATGGAATATTACTCAGCATTAAAAAAAAAATTCATTCGAATCAGTTCTACTCAGGTGGACGGAGCTGGAGCCCATTATCCAGAGTGAAGTAAGCCAGAAGCAAAAACAACAATACAGTATACTAATGCATATATATGGAATTTAGAAAGACGTTAACGAGAACCCAGCATGCGAGACAGCAAAAGGAACGCAGATGTATAGAACAGACTCATGGATTCTGTGGATGAGGGCAAGAGGTGGGATGATATGGGAGAATGACATTGAAACGTGTTAATTATCATATGTGAAATCAATCGCCAGCCCAGGATTGATGCTCGGGGCTGGTGCATCAAGATTTCCTGGGGGGAAGGGAGAAGAGAGGGAGGAGGGAGGGGGGTTCTGGAGGGGGAGCATATGTAAACCCATGGCGATATCATGTCACTGTATGGCAAAACTAAAAAAAAAAAAAAGGGCATCACCAAAAGGTGCACCGCTGCTAGTGGCTGGGGGAGGACATGAATGCAGGTCTTTTGTGTCTTGGTGCAATCGTTTTTCCATTCTGACACTCTGTTTCCTGAATACTTAGGGGCCCTTACACTGGCTAAGGCCCAAATGCCTTTAGGAGAGTGACTTTTGTCCTGTCAGGGCCGATTTTAGTTATTGTGCTTGTCCCTTTATTCCTTTCCCCCTTGCCCGCTGCTACTGCCTCCATAGAAGTCCAGGGTCCTCACGATGCCCCAGTTTGCCTTGAGCCCTTCATAAGCTGCCACAGCAGGCATCCTTCTCAGCCGGGCCCTGGGGCCCTGGGCTCGGCTCTCTGAGAACACACAGGCGTCAGTGCTGTGGTCCAGGGCCTGACCCATTGGCAACCACAGTCAATACTGAAGTCTGAGTTTGGGTCTTAAAGAGGCATGTACTTCTGCCAACCCCGCCTGCCTTCCACCACTGTAATTAAGCCTGGAGGCTGGAGCTTTCAGGGCCTTACAGATGTACACCAGAGATTTCTAAAGGTTTGTATTGCTTCGTGTTTGTTTCTGTTTATCATTACTGGGTTTTAAGACTCCAGATGTCTTGGGGGCTCAACCCTTGATTGTAAGTGGGAGCAAAGGAAAAATGAGACAGCCTGCTTAGGGAGGACGGAGGGCAATTAAAGATTAAGATAAGTAAATGGAAAAGACAGACATCTTGTCCTCTTGCCAGGACTAAATTAAACATCTGCCTTTCCTGATGACTCTTGTACATCCTAGAGAACAACGAGGCGGGTGGTGAGAGGATGTTTTGTGACTAGTAGGACTCTTCTGATGGTTTTCAGCTAATTCTCAGGCTTTTTAGGAAGGCAATCGTGGCATCTAATGGCAAATAATCACATTCTTGCTTATCAATATTTACTGCTTTTAATTTCCTTGGTAAATTATTTAACCTTTTTGTGACTTATTTCCTTCTCTGTAGAATGGGTGTTAACAATGGTACCACCCCCAAAGGTACCAATAACCAAAGGGTTATTGTATGAATTAAGCAAAACCTGAAAAGCCCTTGAAGCAGCACCTAGACTATAGTAAGCGTATAGTAAAAATTTAGTTATTTTTATTATTGTTTGCATATAATATTTTATTTAAGTAGCTGGGGGCTTTCAAAACAGTGATATACAACACAGGAATCCTTATGTTGTTTCTGAAACTTAATGAGACTGTATCTAAGACATTATAATCAAGTATGACATTGACTATTAGTTTGAGACCGAAAGGAAAAAGAAGCTTTCTGAATCTTCTTAGGGTGCCTCTTCCATCCTCTGGAACACATATGACTAACCACAGCCCCCTGTGCACCAGCCGCCTCTTGCTCACACTGTCTAATCAGCATGATGTCATCAACATAAGGGATCAACGTGATGTTCTGGGGCATGAACAGAATGTCTCAGATCTCCTTGAACTATATTATGACAGAAGGTAGCAGAGTTAAAGAGGCCAGGGCAAAACTGAAAATTGATATGGTCCATTCCATGGAAGTGTGAACTGTTTCTGATTCTCTTTCTTTGTTGAGGCAGAAAAGAATATATTTGCCATATACATTCATTTATATTATTTTTTAGATTCCACATGTAAGTGATATCATATAGTATTTGTCAGACTCTCAGATATAGAGAACAAACTAGTGGTTATCAGCAGGTAGAGGGAAGTGGGGGTCAGCCAGGGGTAGGGGATTAAGAGATACAAACTACTATGTATAAAGTAGATAAGCAACAAGGATATAATGTACAGCACAGGGAATTATAGCCATAAGCTTATAATAACTTTAAATGGAATATAATCTATAAAAAATATTGTATCCTGGAACTAAGATAATATTATAAATCAACTATACTTTTAAAAATGCATTTGCCAAATCAGTGAGAGCCTCCTCCATGCCTGAGACCTTAGTACTCTGCTCTAGCTAAGACTTTTGACACAGCAGCTGGGGTTCAGCCTGTGGGAGTCCATAGCCATTCCCTAGGATGCATCCAGTTTCTTCTGGGGTCAGACTGGAGAGTTAAACAGAGATATGAAAGGGACTATAACTCCTGCATCCATTAATCTTTGCCATCCTTCCAGGGATGTTGTCTTATTTACTACGTTGGTCGAAGGGTACAGTTTCAGAGACTTTCACTTGGTCTTCCCCTGACATTAGTTCTTACTTCACAGCCTAAGGACCCACCATGGGATTTACTCCAAGTGCCAGTTACATCAATTCCAATGATACATTCAGTGATCAGGCCCTGACAGACGAGTGGACCACTAGAAGCAACTGATCAGATTGCACTTATTACTTGGCCCCTCTGTGCTCCCATTTACAGGGGGCACGATGAAGCTACAGATCCTCTTTGGCTTAGGATGGGGTTGCCTCCCCATAAACCAATGTGCTGATGTGTGTGTGTGTGCTCAGTTGCATCTGACTCTTTGTGACCCCATGGACTGCAGCTCAGCAGGTTCCTCTGTCCATGGGATTTCCCAGGCAAGAATACTGAAGTGGATTGCCATTTCCTCCTCCAGAGGATCGTCCTGACCCGGGGATGGAACATGCGTCTCTTGCATTGGTAGGCAGATTCTTTACCACTGAGCCACCTGGGAAGCCCAGATCTTGATAAACCAATAGTAAGATGAAAATGCATTTAATACATGTAACCTACTGGGTATCATACCTTAGCCTAGTCCACCTTATAAGTGCTCAGGATACTTACATTAGCCTACAGTTGGGCCAAATCACGTAACACAAAGAGTGCTTCATAATACAGTGTTGAATATCTCTTACATAGTCATATCTTATTTTATTGTGCTTCACTTTATTGCACTTGGCAGATACTGTATTTTTATAAGTTGAAGGTATGTGGTGCTCCTGAATCGGGCAAGTATCGATGTCATTTTTCTCTTTTTTAAACTTTTTATTTTGTACTGGGGTATAGATGATTAACAAGCAATGTTATGATAGTTTCAGGTGAACAGTGAAACGACTCACCCATACATATACTCGTATCCATTCTTCCTTAGTCAGTGCCATTTTTCAGACAGCAGTTGCTCGTGTTGTACATCCATGTCACATTTTGGTAATTCTCACAATATTTCAAAGTTTTTTATTATTATATTTGTTATGGTGGTCTATGAACAGAGATCCTTGATGTCACTTTAAAAAGAGATTATAGCTTGCTGAAGGCTCATGATGGTTAGCATTATTTTGCAACAAAATATTTTAAAATTAAGATAGGCACATTATTTTTTAAGACATAATACTATACACTTAAAAGACCACAGTACAGTATAAACATAACTTAACATGCACTGTAAAATTGAAAAAAAAGTTTGTGACACACTTTACTGTAATAATTGCTTTATTGCAATATCTAGAACCAAACCCACAATGTGTCTGTAATTTACCAAGTACTATAAAGTAAAGAAATGATAGGTTGAACCATGGTCAGGGAATATCTGTATAGGGCTGGGTGTCATTGTTAACTTGGACCCAGTGTCCAGTGGTCCTCAAAATGTCTGGGTATTTACCTTTTTCCAGGGGGTAAATGCTCATGTAAATGTCTTTGGGTCCCTTTGGCGGAAAGACTCAGGGCCTCTTTGTGGCATATACTTACCATGTTGTTTCAGGCTCTTTCATCCTGGGGTCCCACCCACATCATCAGGGACTTTCCAGATCTGAAAATTAGTTCTGCAGGGAATCATAGCATTTGTCTGGAAGAGCTAACCTCCTCCTCCTCCTGATAGTGCATTCTTACCTTCTTTTGACTGCATATGTTAAGCAGAGTCCTTTTGTGGGCACATCCATGTTGCCCCTAGGTACACAATGTTTTCCCGCCATCTCCATAACTCTCTAAGGGTAGGATACCTCGGCTGCCACCCCGGCTTTGTGGGTCATTGTGGTAACGGCAACTTTTTGGCTTCTGATGGTTAAACATTGTCACCTAGTTATGTTGCTGAGTGTGAGGGTACTTGGAGGGCATCACTCTTGCCGCTAATCCGCTGAGCTCTGTGACGACTGCTCCTACCATTAGCACTGGCTTGCAGAGGGGAATAACAACTGAACTTCAAAGCGATGCAGACACTCTGTCGCCAGGACGCTCCTGATGGCCTGAGCCCTCCCAAGTCACATCATCCTGAAGTGGGTCTTCTGGCCTCACAGCCCTGTCTTTTATCCCTGCCTCTGTCTGTCATAGCAATGTATGCATTTCAGCTTTGCTCAGTGTGGGTCTCCACTTTTTCTAAGCTTCTAAGGCTCATCCTAGTAGATAGTTTGTCCTGTCCCCTGGAGTCCTTACCAGGGTGTTGAATCCCATTTCCTGAGAGAGTGTCCCAAACTCAATATATCTTTGGGTATCTGGTCTTATGTCCTGTTGAGCATGCATCCTAAAATTTCAACCCTGTAGGTACTTCCTGAGCTCCTGCTGGAACATGTTACCTAATTCTCACCACTCCTTCAGAGTGCAATCTCTTTCCTGCCTTCTTGGGCCCAGCATTTCCCTAGCTGGTCACTCTGAGATTCACCCCTAGTTATCAGAATGGCAGCCAGGAGGAAGTGGGGACAGCTCTGGGAGGGGTGCCCTGTTGCCTTGTATGAGAGAGGCCTCTGCAGTGTCTTCCCATGTGGAGGAGGTCCCACCTCTTAATGGGGAAGGCGGGCCCCTCTGCAGACCCTGAGGGTTCAAGAGAGGCCACAGAGACACAGGCCTCTGAGGGATCCACCAAAAAGCCTCATCTCATTTTTCAGGCTCCCAAGTTTTCCCAGGAAGGGCCCTAATCTTAGCATAACAGAACTGCCTTGACTAAGCCATTAAATAGTCTTTGAAACCTCATGACCCTAACCATGAGTTCCTGAGATGGATCCATTCTCCCACTGCAAGAGATAAGAGCCTCTATCAAAGAAACCCCTGGTTCTAACTAAGTTTTTAGCTGTAAATCCTCAGGTATGCAGTGCGCCTCTGTAGGACAACAATGCAACTTGGTAATAGCCAGACAATCCCACTGATCTTGTATGCCTTCCTCCTCTGCACCCTTTAAATGCCAGGATGTCCCTTCCCTTGAGATGTCTTCCCAAGTCAGCTGTGAAATTCCTAACAATGGAGTTCTTACCTTGTGTCAGGAACTATCCACAGCCCCACATACCACCCAGCAGGCTCCTCCCTTCCCTCTGAGCAGTGAGAGAGCCAGTATCAAAGGCCCATCTCAGCTGCTGTTTTCTTGGGCCACTTCTGGAGTCAACTGTGTCATTTGGATTCCAACGTGGGTTAGAAGTGCCACAGATGAATTGAAGGCGTGCTCCTGAAAGACACAGTGAAGGGAGATCTGGAGTAAACAGGAGAAGCCTTTACATCATGGTGCAGATGTGACCGCATGAAGGAGGAGGGAGGATGGGAGACTGGATGGGAAGAGTCTGAAGCTGTGGAGCAGCTCCAGAAAAGTCTCCGCCAACGCCACGGGAGATTTGGTGAGGACTGCTCCGAGAGGAGTCCTGGACCGGGCAGAAATGGCCCAGCCTTAGGATTCCCTCTGTTCTCAGTGACAGGCTGGTCACTGCCCAGGAAGAGCACAACCTTGGCTCAAGCAAAGCAGGGCTCTGAAGTTGCTGCAGCTGGAGGCTGTCGCCAGCTCTCAGAGATGCACCTCAACTGCCACCGCTAAGACATAACAGAATCCCCAAGTCAGATACTTGCTAATGTGTAAGTGTATATCTGCATGGAGGTCTAGAAATATATATACCAAGTACTTGGCAGAGGTTACTTCTCAGGAAGGGAGTAAGAGTAGGAGAATTGAGAGAACTTACACATTTTATTCCCTATATTTTTGTATTGCTTTAATGTTAATAATAATTTATTCTCATAGCAATAATTTGTGTGGCTAAAAATATAAACTTTTACCCTCTGAGGCCTCTTAAGTCCTTCTTTTAAATTCAACTTTGACTAATATTAACATCCCACTTTTGCTTTTCTAAATATGCACTTATCTTTACTAACCCTTTTGTGTTTTATCTTTCTGAGCTAATGTGTTTTAAGCGTTTCTCTTGAGGTTAAATTTTTTAAACTTGTGTTTTTCTGTCTTTAAAGGGATTTTAAAATCTATTTTTGTTTTGATGACATCTACTTGAGTTTACTGCTATCATTTTGTTTTAGGCTGTAGCATTTGCATTCCTACTTGTACAAAAAAGAAACCTCATCTATCTAACATGGCAGAAAAAGTATGTATTGTGGGATGACTGGGAAGACAGAGAACCAGGCTTAGTGAGTAAGTAGGAACTACGTAAGGCAAGACAGAGAGGAGATCATGAGATCAGACGCAGAGACATGTCAGGGCCCTGTAGCTGGATCTCTGTTACTGCCACCTCTGAATGGCACTGTATTTTGTTGCCTCCACTGCTGGACTCTCAATTTCATAGCTGCCACCCCCAGACAATCTGGACATTACCTGCACTTAGTGCTTCAACTCTCAGCCTGCAAAGTTGGAGCATCAGCTGCCTAAGCCCAAGATTCAAGCCTGGCCAGACGCCAGGGAAAGGATGCTCTGACTCCTTTAGCTTCCATCACAGGAGCCAGAGCCCAGCCAGAGGCTGAGCAGCCAAGAAAAATAAAAATTCACCATGTATGCTTCAGTTGTGTATGACTTCCTTTCCCATCTTTTGGTATATATATATATATTTTTTTTCCATTTGCTTTTTAAAAAATCATCTCCAGTGTTTGAAAGCATAGGTACCTCACTGAATATTCTTAAATTTTCAAACATACTGTTTATTTTTATGCTTTTGGTTCTTTTACTTTTCTGTCTCATGAAGTGTTTTACATCAACAGTGAAACATTATCTTTAGATGTTCTCTCCTTAAGACTAAAATTCTAACATTCTTTTACTCATTTTCATCCCCAATCCATTTCAACACACCTGTCTATGGTGTTCTTTAGACCTCTCTCATTTTTACCTCTTTGCTCTTTGCCTCTAAATTCTATGAGTGCTTCTCAAATCTGTCCTTCACATTCTATAATTTTAAAAAAATCCACGTTTTTGCTACCTCTAATGTAGACTCTAATTCTTCTAGTATACATTTTTTACCTTCCTTCAAATTCTTCCATATAGCATTCATCTCTCTTATAATCATAATTTTAATTTTTTTCATTGTGCATTGAGCTTTGTTCATGTTTCTTAAAAGAATTGCATTCCATTAAAAATGTCAGATCATTTCTGGAAGTTTTCTTCTGAGCCCTGTAGTATATCATTTTCAGAGCTGTAGAGGGAGAGTGACGAAATGTTTGGTTGAGCACAAATTATTTGGATATGGAAATGGGGGACTTTAATTTTCTGTCTTGAACGAAAGAGCATAAGTCATATGATTGTGGATTAAATAGAATAATAAACCATTGGTCTTATTTTACAAATGATTTGATGGGGAGCTACTCTCCAGTTGTGATGTGCAGGCTTCCCATTGAGGTGGCTTCTCTTGTAACAGTGCACGGGCTCTAAGGCACATGGGCTTAGTTGCTGCATAGCACGTGGAATCTTCCCAGAACAAGGATTGAGCCAGAGTCCCTTGCCTTGGTAGGTGGATTCTTAGCCACTGAACCATCAAAGAAGTTTTGATGTACATTTAATGATTTTATCACATTTCTAACAGAAAAAAAAAATTGATCTGCTCTCCCTCCTGCCTCCCACCTGGGCCTCAGAGCTCTGACACGTTCACCAGTATGCCTCTCTCTGAGTCTTCTGGATTGTTTTCCTTTCTTCCCTTTCCCTTAGGGTCTCTAACCACTGTATTCTTTCAATCACTTTGAGTCAAACATGGTCTCCTGGGCTTGGTGTTTTCCCACAGGCAGGGTGTGTGGACCACATCAGCCTCCTTTCTGTGCACGGAAGCAAATCAGTGGACAGATCCATGTTTATGATTTACAGTTTGATCCTCAGTGACGTAATTTCTCTGGCTCTTATTTCTGATTATGACTGTACTAGCAGACATACTAGATCTCACTTCTTTACAGTTTAGGTGAGACATCTCCTGTTTCCTGCCCACCAAGGTGGTTTATAATGTCTCCTTCCATAAATTCATTCATTCTAGTAATTATTTGCTTCATGTTTGGTTTGTTTCCTGATTCTAACAGATCTTCAAGGGTAGAGTCTTTGTCTATTTTATTAATTGCTCTATTCCCAGGGCTTCCCAGGTGGTGCTAGTGGTAAAGAACCTGGCTGTCAATGCAGAAGACATAAGAGATGTGGGTTCCATTCCTGGGTTGGGAAGACCCCCTGGAGGAGGACATGGCAACCCACTTCAGTATTGCCTGGAGAATCCCATGAACAGAAGAGCTTGGCAGGCTATAGTCCATGGGGTCACAAAGAGTCAGACTTGACTGAGCACACAATACTTAGCACAGAGCTTGGCAATAGCATATACATAATAAATATTTATTGAATGAATGACTGGATGGAAAATTGCAATTAGCAGTATGTACAGCTGCCAAGACTTTTCTTGTTGTTGCTTCCAGCTACAACTCTCTCTCTCACTGTCCCTCTCTTTTTTAATGTCTGCTAATAGTACCAGTTAGGAAGCGGAGAATGACAACTACATCATGTTCTCTAAACTCTTTAGGTCTTCTCCACTTTATGAGTACATCAGGGAAGATGTTTGTTATATTCTATAACAAACCACTCCAAAATCTCGATTTACTAATATAGTTGAAGATCATTTTTCAGTCAGATCCCAGTTCAGTCTGCATTGGTGTGGGAAGTGGGGGAGGGTCTAGATATCCTACTCATAGAAGAACCTGTATCTGTTCTATCTTGTGTCTCCACCTACTTCTGCCTGTTTGGGACCCTCTTCACCCAATCAGAGAGTGGATGGAGGAAAAGAATGTGGAGGATTGTGCTTGAGGGGTGCTTATGGGCCAGTCCTGAGGTGGCCCTCATTGCTCTGCTCATCTTGCATTGACCAGATCAGGCATATGTCTGCATCCAACTGCAAGGAAGGCTGTAAAATATAATCTATCTGTGGACTCTAGAAAGAGAGGTGAGTGCCAACAGGCTCTGCCACAATGAGGCAAAACCTCCCTCTGTGTGACATGAGGTTTAACCTGGGAAGAGATTTACATTTCAATTCTGCTCACCTCTTAGAAAGCAGAGATTCCCTCCAGATTCTGTCTTTAAGCCATCCATCAATCTTTGTTTTCAACGTTGTGAATTTTTACCCTTGTCTATGTTTCCAGGAGTGTTTTAGTGGGGAAGTTCATGAAGGCTTCACTGGGGAATGTTAGGTGCAATTTTAAACTGGAAGGTCTCTTTGAATCCTCTCTGTTAGCTGTTTTGTTTTGGACTTAAATGAAAAATTGTACATTTATTTCCACTAAGGTTCATTTTGTTAAAGTCAGACCATCATTTCAACCTCTCAAGACTTCTTTATACTATCCCCAGGGATGGTGTTGGAGTTTCTTCAGGAGACTGCAACCCATATAACCCAGATCAATCTTTTAAGGGCAGAGGGAGGTGAGTGAGGTAGATATTGAGGACTGGTCTCCCTTCATGTCTTGGTGGCTGGCTGACCAAAGTATGTGTAGCTCCTTCATTCTAAAATCCAGTGCCCACTGCCCTCCCCTGCACAATTCCTCTTTTTGCTTGGTGACATTGTTAAGGGGCTGCAGAGAGGGAGGAAACCTCAAGTAGGGAAAAGAGGCATGAAAAGACCAGTCACTGTGCCTTAAGGGCCAGCTATGCCCCTTCTCCTTCCTTCTTTCTACCCTGATTGCCCTAAGGTCAAATTTCCAGGATTATTTATTTATTTATGCTTAGGTGGGGAAGACTGTGGTCCTTGCCTCAAGGCTCTGGTTGGACAACGAGAACATTTTAAATTAACTAATTAATGTTTGGCTGCACTGGGTCTCCATCGTTGTGCACAGGCTCTCTCTAGTATGGGCTTCCCATTGCAGTGGCTTCTCTTGTTGCAGAGCATAGGCTCTGGACATGCAAGTCTCAGTACTTGCAGCTCTTGGGCTCTAGAGCAGAGGCTCAGTAGTCATGGCACACGGGTCCAGTTGCTCACAGGCATGTGGGATCTTCCCAGAGCAGGGATTGAACCTATGTTCCCTGCACTGGCAGGTGAACTCTCAACCACTGGACCACAAGGGAAGTCCCAACAAATACATTTAAATTGGAAAATAAAGGCTAGATGTTATGGTTAATTTTATGTGTCAGCTTGGTTAGGCCATGGAACCCAGATATTTGGTCAAACATTGGTTTAGATGTTTCTGTAAAGATACTTTTTAGATGAGATTAACATTTAAGTGTTAGACTTTGAGTAAAGCAGATTACCCTCCTTTGTTGTTGTTGTTCAGTAGCTCCAATACTTTGGTCACCTGATGCAAAGAGCTGATTCATTGGAAAAGACCAGATGCTGGGAAAGATTGAGGGCAGGAGGAAAAGGGGGCTACAGAGGATGAGATGGTTGGATGGCATCACCGATTCAGTGGACATGAGTTTGAGCAAACTCTGGGAGATGGTGAAGGACAGGGAAGCCTGGCAAGCTGCAGTCCACAGGGTCATAAAGAGTCAAACACGACTTAGTAACTGAAGAGCAACAATAAACCAGATTATCCTCCATAATGTGGGTGAGTCTCACCCTATCAGTTGAAGGTCTCAAGAGGAAAAGACTGACCTTCCCCAAGGAAGAGGCATTTTTGTCAGCAGATAGCCTTTGGACTCTAGTTATAACATCAAACTCTCTCGTGGGTCTCTAGCCTGCTGGTCTACCCTGCAGATTTTGGACTTCCCAGCCAAATATAATCACATACTTAATTCCTCAAAATTTCTTCCATTCTCTCTCTCAACTCCCACTCGCCTCTATTCCCTATTGGTTCTGGTTCTTAGAGAATCCTAACATACCAGGGAATCTCCTTCACCATTCCTCTAGAGATGGAGACAAAGCACCATATCAAGAATCCCTCTGTCCCTTTCCTCCACTTATTTTTTCTTAAATATTCTTCCTTATCTTTGTCATCACCATGATCATTTATGAAATACTTTTGATGTGTCAGATGTTTATTCCTCACAATAATCTTATGAGATAGAAATTATTATTATCCTCACTCTATAGAGGAAAAAAATATGGTGCAGGGAAGAAAAAGGATTTTCCCAAGGTCATGTAGCTAATAAGTGAAAAAATACTTTTCAAACCTGAAATGTCTAACTCCAAAGCCCTCACTGAATAATCACAGATCTATGAAATCTTAGAAACCCTATTGTACAGGTATTACATGAATTGAAATTTAACATGCAATGACCTTCAGAAGCTGAGTGTCCACTAGGACCAGGATTTAGAGAGTATCCCAAACACAGAGAAGTTAAAGCAGCCAAGAGTAAAGTACAGTGGAGTTTGGTCAGATCTGGGGTTAAGCTCTGGCTCCATTACACTTACTATCTGTACGAACTTGGGCAAGTTTCTTAATCCCCATGTTTTCAGACTCCTCTTTGGTAAAATGGAAATAATGCTACTTATACATGTGGTTTGTTGGGGATTAACTGAAGTAAAGATGATAAAGAATCTGCCTACAATGTAGGAGACCCAAGTTTGATCCCTGAGTTAGGAAGATCCCCCAAAGAAGGGAATGGCTTTCACAGCATTCTTGCCTGGGGAATCCCATGGACAGAGGAGCCTGGTGGGCTACAGTCCACGGGCCCGTAAAGAGTCTGACACAACCGAGCGACTTTCACTTCACTTCTTTGCAAAATACATATTTTAGCAATTATATAACTATAGCCTGTCCATGAACAAAAGTAATCATTTATTTAAAAAAATAAAAATAAAAAAGGACGATTAAAGAATGAAAAGCACAAGCCACAGATGAACAAGAAACTCAGTGACCAGGAGCACAATGTCCATGAGGGCTCTCCTTCTGCTTTTGAGGTTCAGGGTCACCGACTCACTCAATTACTTGCTGCCACAAGGTTTTCAGCACTATCCAGATGAGCACCAAGACAGGAGAGAGGAGGCAACAGCCAGCTGGGATTGTGTCGATCCTTCAAGTGGCAGCATTCTTGATGCTGTTTCATTGTCACTTTGTCCTTAGCTCTGGCTCTAAAGTCACTTTCAAGATAACTCTCTCCTTGCCCCATGCTTTATAGCTTTGACCTTCAGTAGAAGGAGGGGAGGAAAACAGCTCTGAAAACAGCATTTCCTCTGTTGCTGCAAATCTTTAGAAAAATCTACAAGAAGGACAATCAGGGAGATAGATGAATGCCCGCTGAAGGACCTGGTTGCCCTTCCTTTGGTCTGCGGGAGAAGAATAATGTATTCTGGCACTATCAAAGGCCTTACTGAAGGATTCTAAACACTTAAACTTCATTACAATCTCACCACCAATTCTATTCCATCCTGGGGGAGCTAATGAAGGGGAAGCATCATTTAAAAGCCCGAGCCGATGTAAGCTACCCTGGCTCCCAGTGGAGAAGATATAAGCAGTTTGTGTCAGCTGGGTGGCCTTACAGAAAACCCAATCTCATAGTCAAAGTCTCTGTAATTCAGTCTCAATTACTCCGTGGTGTCTCACCACGCCAGTCAGCTGCAAAGATTGTCCATCATTTGGTGAATTACCCATCTCCCTCCAAAGAGTCACACTAGAGGAATTTGACTCCATTTACCATATGCTGCCTCTTTTTTCCTTTTGCTGAGAAGTGATTTCTGAATTGGACCTGCTCATTTCTCCTGCAACCTTGAGAATCCAACTGGAGCTCAAAGAGGGAAGCACTGGCGGAAAGTCTCAAGCTTATAGATGAAGAGCTTCATATCTGAGCAAGTATCCAAGTAACTAGAGTGGCTTCCCTGGTAGCTCAGTGATAAAGAACCCACCCGCCAATGCAGGAGATGTGGGTTCAATCCCTGGGTTGGGAAGATCCCCTGGAAAAGGAAATGGCTACTGACTCCAGTATTATTGCCTGGAGAATCCCATGGACAGGGGATGCCAGTGGGTTGCAGTCCATGGGGTGACAAAGAGTCAGACAGTAGTTAGTGACTGAGCACACAGCACAAGTATCCCAATGCCCAGAATGGAGTGGGTAGGTATATTCATCCCACTCCCTGACCAACAAGCAGTCTCTTAGGTACCTGGAGACACTGAACTTTGGCTGATTGCCCTGGGTTTGTGGTTCTTCCAAAAGGACAGGACCATAATTTTAGCTTAATAGGCAGTGAGACAGACATTAAATGTGCTTTTTGTTTGTTTGTTATTTTCTCAGAGAGATTGGGCAGCACTCAAGCTACGCGCTAGGATCTTAGGAAAATCTTGAATATCGCTTTTTCCTCTCAACATGACTGGGTTCTCCGAATGGTTAGGAATATATCAAATTTGCAGCTGGATACAGGATACAAAAAGATAGAAAGAAAGAAAAGAAGATATCCACAGAATGGATCAAGTTTAGCTTAGCGTGACTTAAGGGTAAAAGTACTCAGGACTCAAAAGTACAAAGTGAGTTCCAGACCCCCTAGTCTAGTGCTGGAAGGCCTCAGATCAGATGTCTAACTCTCTTAACCTTAGCTTCTTTATTTGTAAAATGGGGAAAACTACACTTGCCTCACACAGTGATGAGAAAACAAATGAGATGCACTTTGTGAAGTGAACTTTGTCAATGCTAACATGCTTTACAAATATAAGTTATTTTTGGTTAAAATAAAATATTAGACCAAAGCTTTGTTTGCTACATTCCTCTTACTTCTCCTGATCCCAGCTATTTTGAGCAAATCTCTTGGTTCTAAAGTCAAATGTCAGAAAAGGTCCCCGTTGTGCTCTGTGACTTGCAAAACAAATTCTTCAAGTAAAAGAGGCTCATTCCTTTTTTTTTTCTTTTTGTCTCTAGGATCTACATGCAGAGCAGTGGCTACTCCAATTAAGAGGGGTGCATGAAAGTTTTACAGTTTAAAAATCAGTTTTTGCAACTGATTGTGTGCTTCCAGCGTGTGCCCCACAACAATACTAGGGCAAAGCTTTTGTACAGATGCATGCCCGTTTTATAAAGAAAAACACTGGACTCAGAATAGTGTAACATTTAAATGGCAGATTCAAGACCTGAATGCCAGTCTTCTTACCACAAATGCTAGTCTTTCTAGTACTGTTACCCACCTCATCCTGACTCCCTGTGATTATACTTAGATTGTAGACCAGAGAGGAACTTAGGTGAGAGTGCAGAAAGGTTTGTGCAAATCAGCACTACTGTGCTAGAGAAATCTGCCATTCTGAGGGAGAATCAGCTGCAGAGCCCAGTAGTTAATATTTAACCCACCCCAAAGTGAGTTCACATCAAAGTGTTAACACAAATTCTGCTCTCAGGGAACTCACATATAATAAATAAGACTAAGTTCTAGTCAACAAGGGTCTCCATAAAAATATGCTCTCAGATTGTGTTTCTTGGTACTGATCACCATGGTGTTGGAAAAGGAGCTGGATCAATCCAGGAGCCTTCCTGGAAGAGGCAGCCTTTGAGATGTTAGGAGGGCAGGTGGAATGACAAATATTCTTTAACTCAGGATGGGTAGGATTCAAAGAAATGGACTGGAAGTGGAGACAAGCAAGACAGTATATAGTCTATAGTTTATAGTCTATGGATTTTTTATAAATCCATAGTTTATAGTCTGTGGATTTTTCTATGCCATTACAACTGTAATATAAACTTGAAATAGAATCGGTAACTACAAGCTAATATTTACACAACGTGCTAGTACATAAAGTGCTTGCATAGCACTTTGATTTTTGTTATTTTTCAAAATTTAATCTTCACAGAAATTTTATCAAGTATTAATAGTATCATCAGCTGTGTTTCCCAGAAAGCAGAGCTGAGATGAAGGCTCAAGCAGCACCTACTTATTAGGGCATCAAGCCCAGGGAGCAGGAATGAGGGAAAATGAGAGCTAACCAGGGAAAGAAAGAGCATCAATATATGGATGCAATATTAGGCCAGCAGCTGTTACATGTGACTAACTGATTTCATGGCATAGCTTGCTGAGAAAGTAAAAGTGAAAGTCACTTAGTTGTGTCCAACTCTTTGCAACCCCATGGACTACAGCATGCCAGGCTTCCCTGTCCTTCACTATCTCCTGGAATTTGCTTATATTCATGTCCACTGAGCGAATGATGCCATCCAGCCATCTCATCCTCTGTTGCCCACTTCTATGTTCTACCTGTATGCCCCCTATTCTCATTATTTAGAAGCAAGTCTGGCTTTCAAGTTTGATTATCTTCACAAATGCAGGAATTCTACTCTTTGGCTGCTGGTTTGTTGGCATGAGGTCCCCAAAGAGTGGGTGGCAGTTACAGTTTTGAGTTCAGTATAGTCCTTACTGTGTCCTTGAATGGAAACACACCCTACTGTCTCAGGATAAGCAAGTTCTCCAACCTAGTAGAAGCTAAGGCTGCAGGGTGGAGTCAATGAAAGTGAGGGTGAGAGGGCCAGTCCTACTTCCACCTCTCATATCAAGGGTCCATGTATTATAGCTGTTGGATGACAGTAACATAGAATGATCTTTGGATCAGCATATACCACATGAGTTTAAGCAAACACCTGGAGATAGTGAAGGACAGGGAAGCTTGGTGTGCTGCCGTCCATGGAGTTACAAAGAGTTAGACACAATTTGACAACTGAACAATAATACCACATTCTGAAGGAGAATGTTCCAAATTTATAAGTATTAATATTATCTCTACACAGGAGCTTCAGATGAGCCTTTAAAAGATTTTTCCCTCAACCTAGGAAACTAGGCCAACAGCTTTGGTTGACGGGGTTCATGGTAAGAACAATGAATCTAGTGTTCCAATGCCCTTTGTCACATCTTGCGTGTTGGAAAATAAATCCTTTGGTCTATGCAACGTCATGTGGGGCAACATGTTGGTAAGTTAGACATGCGTAAGCTCTCAGTGCTGACATTAAGAAGAAATTGGCCAATAATGATTCCTGTCCTCTCTAGGGTGGAAAGTGTCCAGTGTAATGGATCTGCTACCATGCACTTGACTAATCTCTTTGAGAAATAGTATCATATCAAGGGATGAGCACAGTGGCAGTACACAGATCTGCCTTGGTGAGTGACAGCCCATGTGGTCTTATGTGTAACCTCTATCCCTGCCACCATGTTCACTTTGTTAGTGGGATCATTGTGCCAGCACTGGAGTGGCTGAAGAGAAACCTGATGACAACCACAAGATGAAGCACCCATTCACCTGATTGTTCAGAGACTACTCTGTGGTGAATATTCTCTGGTGGGCAATAACTCAGACAGACATAAAGATCTGCATGCCTTGTCTTCATTTCTTAGGCCTTCTTCCCCCAGTTTTCCAATCTTCCTCTTTTCTTGATAGAAGAAGTCAAATTGTTTTTTTTTTTTTTTGTTACCCAATGCCAAGAAGTATCAGTTCAGTTCAGTTGCTCAGTCATGTCTGACTCTTTGTGACCACAGGGACCACAGCATGCCAGACCTCCCTGTCCATCACCAATTCCTGGAGCTTGCTCAAACTCATGTCCATCGAGTCAGTGATGCCATCCAACTTCTGTCATCCCCTTCTCCAGCCTTCAATATTTCCCAGCGTCAGGGTCCTTCCCAGTGAGTGAGTTCTTCTCATCAGGTGGCCAAAGTATTGGAGTTTCGGCTTCAGCATCAGTCCTTCCAATGAATATTCAGGACTGCTTTCCTTTAGGATTGACTGGTTGGATCTCCTTGCAGTCCAAGGGACTCTCGAGAGCCTTCTCCAACACTACAGTTCAAAAGCATCAATTCTTTGGTGCTCAGCCTTCTTTATGGTCCAACTCTCACATCTATACATGACTACTGGAAAAAACATATCTTTGACTAGGTGGATCTTTGTTGGCAAAGTAATGTCTCTGCTTTTTAACATGTGGTCTAGCTTTGTCATAGCTTTGCTTCCAAGGATTAAGTGTCTTTTAATTTTATGGTTGCAGTCACCATCTGCAGTGATTTTGGAGCCCCTCAAAATAAAATCAGCCACTGTTTCCATTGTTTTCCCATCTATTTGCCATGAAGGTATGGGACTGGATGCCATGATCTTAGTTTTCTGAATGTTGAGTTTTAAGCCAACTTTTTCACTCTTCTCTTTCACTTTCATCAAGAGGCTCTTTAGTTCTCCTTCACTTTCTGCCATAAGGGTGGTGTCATTGCATATCTGAGATTATTACAGATGACTCAACACAGTTTATTGGTACTAACTGAAAATGCACTGCCGTCACAATACAGCCTCATTCAAGGATGACCCTAGATGTGATGGAGAAGAGAAATTGTCCTAGAGGACACACATATACTGCTCCCACATGTGTCCTCTGGGACAAATTCTCTCCTCCACCACACTTAGGGCCGTCCTTGAATGAGGCTGTATTGTGACAGCAGTGCATTTTCTGTTAGTACCAGTATACTGTGTTGAGTCATCTGTGAACCTGAATGAATTTTTCTTCCTCCATCAGTTGTCATAGAGAAACTCCCATGAGGCCATATGTTTGAGCTGATGAATAGACGTCAGTGCACTGGAGGTAAATGATACGGAACTCTGGGCCATATATCCGTGTGACTTATTTAGGCCTTTTGAGCTTGATTGATTATGAAAATATAATTTCTACTAGACAATTGGTTGTTGAGGTATTCACCTGAACTTATGGCTTGGTGAATATGATTATTTTCAGCTCATGATGGGTATCTCAGGCCACATAATCACTTGATCATCCAGGGCTGGGCATTTAGTTTCTGCTAGAATCCAGTAACATACTAGAGGCTATTTTTCAAGTGGAAGGTAGTTCTCTAATACCGAGGTTGTAGCTTTGTTTTCCCCAGAACCTTAGGCTTTGCACTTTTATTCTCTTGTTGAAATTTGCCAACAGGAGTAACCTTGTCCACCATGGGTGTCTTGAACACCATTAGATCTGCTGAGTCATACATCCCCAATGACAAGTGGGTTACTCTGTCATTGAGGTGGCTACAGAGCTCTTTTGCTCTTGGCCCTATTTGAGAATTGCAGCCTTCTGAGTTATCCAATTTTTTGGCCAGTGTGATATATTATACTGTAAAATCCAGAGAAATCTACCAGCACTGGTCTATTTCAATGGTAAGAGGTGCAAATTGAGCAACTTGACTTTCACCTTAGAGAGAATGTCCTGGTATGCCCCAAACCCCTGAACTCATAAAACTTTACCAATATATCAGGTCTTTGCTTCTTCTTATGGTTTGTCTTTTGTTAGTATGCACATGTCTTTCTATGGCATCTAGAATAGTTGCCTCTTCCTGCTCACTGAGTCCAGCTAGGAAGATCTTATTAATATTGAACCATAGTAATATTCTGTGGAATTTTAAGATGATCAAGATCTCTCTGGACTATATTGTGATGGAGAGTTAACATAGCCTTGGAGAAAGACAATGAATACTTATTGCTGTCTTTCTCATATGCAGATAACCACTTTCATCCTCTTATTGATGGGGATTGAGAACTATGTATTTGCCAGGTCAATAGCTGCATGTGAGTGAAAAACTGAAAGTGTTAGTCACTCAGTTGTGTCTGACTCTTTTTCCCCACCACAGACTGTAGCCCTCCAGGCTCCTCTGTTCATGGGATTCTCCAGGCAAGAATACTGGAGTGGGTTGCCATTCCCTTTTCCAGGGGATCTTCCTGACCCAGGGATTGAACTCAGGTCTCCTTCACTGTAGCCAGATTCTTTACCCTGTGAACCACAATAGCTGCAAACTAAATACCAAAGGCTGTGTAAGTCTGCCTCAATAAATACATCACATCCAGCACAGCAACTACGTTTGGGACTACCACTTATTTAGGGTGGTATGCCTACCATCAAATGCCTATACTCATCTGTTGTTTTGTGTGTTTCTTTTTTTTTTGCTGGTATCACCTAAGTAAACTAAATGAAGATATGATGAGACTATCACTCTTATATTTTTTAATCTTTTGATAGTGGTACTAACCTCTGCAATGTCTTCTGAACTTTCTTCTGATGACTATTTCGGTGCATAACGTAAGGAAGTGGTCAATTTCAGAGGCTTCCACTTGGTCATACTTGTGAGGGCTCAGCCAATTGCTGTGTACATCTATCCCAAATATATTTCTGGAGACCAGGGATATAACCATGGAATGTAGACCAAATGGATCCACCCTGAGACAGACTAAGGCCAGGATTCTATTTATCACCTGGCCTTCATGGACTCTCTGACTTTAGGACTATGATGGCATTCCATGTCCCATGGGTCAGTGTCAGAACCCATACAGAACAGTTCTTGAAAAGTCAGAGTATTTGCCTTTCCCTAGTGCATACATACTTTAGCAAAGGGCCATAAGTCCCTCTGGGGAAGAATCAGAGAAATATTTATCACATTTGTTTGCAGTGGCATTGCTTGGTTCTTACTCAAGAGACCCAGTCTTATCTTGGATCAGTGGGCTCTGTGTCTGTGTCTTGCCTTAGATCAAGAAAGTATATAGGGACCATGATTTTCCATTTTGAGCGCTGAATAATAGCCTTCTGCTCACCATTCCTTGAACTTTTTTATACACAAGTTGAGAAACACTCTAGGAGACTCTGGGTTCACCTTGATATTTTAGTCACTGCCCGGTAGTGTGCTGAAGCCAGTTCATATCAGTTCATATTTGTGCATATCTCTTCTCAGTTCCATGTTCAATGAAGTCAGATTAGTAGCTTGAAAATGGCCATGATTGGAGTATTTCTACCATGAAAATTGGTAAATCTCTTTTTAAATTTTATTTTTGGCTCTATTGCATCTTCATTGCCATGCAGGCTTTTCTCCAGCTGCCACGAACCAGGGGATACTTTCTTGTTGTGGTACATAGGCTTCTCATTGCAGTGGCTTCTCTTGTTGTGGAGCGCAGT
Source organism: Antilocapra americana (assembly GCA_007570785.1). Lineage (NCBI taxonomy): Eukaryota > Metazoa > Chordata > Mammalia > Artiodactyla > Antilocapridae > Antilocapra > Antilocapra americana. The sequence goes on along the minus strand of ML661799.1, from coordinate 1,344,325 downwards.
CTTTAGGGCACATGGGCTTCAGCAGTTGCAGGTCATGGGCTCAGTAGTTGCAGTTCCTATGCTCTAGAGCATAGGCTCAGTAGTTGTGGCATACTGGCTTAGTTACTCCTCAGCAGGCGGGATCTTCCCGGATCAGGAATGTAACCTGTGTCTCCTGCATAGGCAGGTGGATTCTTTACTACTGAGCCATCAGGGAAGCCCTAGAAGTAAAGCTTTTGTTTTTCTTCAGAGAACTGGCTGTTAAACATCTGCCAGCATATCACCACCTTTGCCACAGATCCCTAGTGTTCAAAGCACCTTGATTTCTACTCTGACCTTGTTGCTCAATATAGTAATCATGTCCGCCGCGCCTCTGATGATTAAATGCAGCCACTTGACTTTCACCATTCCTTTATCCTATCAAATCCATTGATACTAGGAATCCTAGTTCTATGGCAGCATCTCACACCAGCAGTTTTGGTTTATGTATGGAGGAAAACCACTACTAAGCTTCTTAAAGATGCTGATGCCTCCCTCATCCCAGAGTTCCTTAGTGCCTTAGTGAAGGGGCTGTCCTCTGGGCCATTCTGGAGGACATGGTCGAGTGGTAGGTCCTCAGGTCTTAAAAAGAACATTGATTCTAACATTCCTGCTTTCTTGATCCCTTGTGATCCTTTCTTCAATACTACACCAAAGGAGGTCTAAAATCTCCACCTAGTTTACTACAGGCCAGTGTCATGTCCAAAATAAGATCATCCCAACATATTGTGAAAATAGGGTTCAGGTAGTGTTTTCTGAATATAGATGAGATCCCAGCTTATAGAGTAAAAAAATATTTCCTATATCAGTTCAGTTCAGTCACTTAGTTGTGTCCGACTCTTTGTGACCCCATGGACTGCAGCATGCCAGGCTTCCCTGTCCATTGCAAACTCCTAGAGCTTGCTCAAACTCATGTCCATCAAGTCAGTGAAGCCATCCAACCATCTCATCCCCTGACATCACCTTCTCCTCCCGCCTTCAATCTTTCCCAGCATCAGGGTCTTTTCAAATGAGTCAGTTCTTTGCATCAGGTGGCCAAAGTATTGGAGTTTCAGCTTCAGCATCAGTCCTTCCAATGAATATTCAGGACTGATCTCCTTTAGGATTAACTGGTTGGATCTCCTTGCAGTCCAAAGGACTCTCAAGAGTCTTCTCCAACACCACAGTTCAAAAGCATCAGTTCTTCGGTGCTCAGCTTTCTTTATAGTCCAACTCTCACATCCATACCTGACTACTGGAAAAACCATACCTTTGACTAGATGGATCTTTGTTGGCAAAACAATGTCTCTGCTTTTTAATATGCTGTCTATGTTTGTCATATCTTTTATTCCAAGGAATAAGCGTCTTTTAATTTCATGGTTGCAGTCACCATCTGCAGTGATTTTGGAGCCCCCTCAAATAAAGTCTGTCACTGTTTCCATTGTTTTCCCATCTATTTGCCATGGAGGGATGGGACCAGATGCCATGATCTTAGTTTTCTGAATGTTGAATTTTTTTTTTTTTAGTTTTCCTGATTTTTATTTATTTATTTATTTATTTTTACTTTATTGTGTTGGTTTTGCCATACAATGACATGAAACCGCCATGGGTTTACACATGCTCCCCCTCCAGAACCCCCCTCCCTCCTCCCTCCCGATTCCCTCCCCCTGGGACATCTTGGTGCACCAGCCCCGAGCATCAACCCTGGGCTGGTGATTGATTTCACATATGATAATTAACATGTTTCAATGCCATTCTCCCATATCCTCCCACCCTTGCCCTCTTCCACAGAGTCCATGAGTCTGTTCTATACATCTGCGTTCCTTTTGCTGTCTCGCATGCAGGGTTCTCGTTACCATCTTTCTAAATTCCATATATATGCATTAGTATACTCTCCTCTTTCACTTTCATCAAGAGGCTCTTTAGTTCTTCACTTTCTGCCATAAGGGTGGCATCATCTGCGTATCTGAGATTATTGATATTTCTCCCAGCAATCTTGATTTCAGCTCGTTCTTCGCCCAGCCTGGCATTTTGCATGATGTACTCTGCATATAGGTTAAAGAAGCCGGGTGACAATATACAGCTTTGACATACTTGTTTCCAGATTTGGAACCAGTCCATTCCATGTCCAGTTCTAACTGTTGCTTCTTGACCTGCATACAGATTTCTCAGGAGAAGGTCAGGTGGTCCCCTTGGTATTCCCATCTCTTTCAGAATTTTCCAGTTTATTGTGATCCACACAGTCAAGGCTTTGGTGTAGTCAATAAAGCAGGTGTTTTTCTGGAACTCCCTTGCTTTTTCTATGATCCAGTGGATGTTGGCAATTTGATCTCTGGGTCCTCTGCCTTTTTAAAATCCAGCTTGAACATCTGGAAGTTCACGGTTCATGTACTGTTGAAGCCTGGCTTGGAGAATTTTGAGTATTACTTTGCTAGCATGTGAGATTAGTGCAGTTGTGAGGTAGTCTGAACATTCTTTGGCATTGCCTTTCTTTGGGATTGTAGTGAAAATTGACCTTTTCCAGTCCTGTGGCCACTGCTGAGTTTTCCAAATTTGCTGGCATATGGAGTGCAGTACTTTCAAAGCATCATCTTTTAGGATTTGAAATAGCTCAACTGGAATTCCATCACCATTTCCTATATAGTCTTCTTTTTATTCCCCTCCTACAATGATTTATTTCTATACATGCTACTCTGGTTTTTGCCAGTACATATTGTCAAGGTTCTATAATTCCTTCAGCATGTAAACTGTTTCCTCCCAGATCAGAGACTGTACTTCACAGCTCAAGCTGGGCTGATAGCTGATCCTCATTTTTTTCCTGGAGACACTGAAGAATAGCAGAATATTTTGAAGGGAACAGTCTTTATTTTGCAAAAAGAACACCTGCTTCAAGTGAAGTCATTATAAGATATCCAGGCAAGAAGAGGCTATTCTCCCCAGACAAGGGAGAAGGAATGACTTTTACCAGCTTGCAGGGTTCAGAAGAATCTGAGGGTTCAAGATTCTCAGACTTGTCCACTCAAACATCCCCAATTCAGTTTTCACAGTCCCTCCCTCTTCCCACCTGAGCCCTGACTGTAATGTGTTAGAGTTGAAGATGGGCATTTGTTATTGACAGCTAACACACCCTTACCATTAGACTTGATTCTGGGCTTGATTCTTAGCATTGTGTGTCCTGAAGCTTTAGGAGATGAGAGTCTCCTTAAAGCTGCCGAGGCCTCTACTTTCACATGGTGCTTTGAGCTGGCAGTTAGCTTCCCCACCCTGTAATTTTCTTTAGTCAAGGTTTCCAATGCAGTTAACAAAAGTAATTCACTTCATGTCATTATCAATGCTCCTATGCTTTTTCAGTACCACAGTCTTCACATATTTCAATATCTCATCTTGCACTTCATCTCAATTAACATGAAGTATAAGTTTACTATTTTTATACCTTGGTATGGTATGGGTTATCACTATCCTTATCACTGTTAGTGGTGAGGTCTTTATTGGCATCAGACACTGAGTAATTCACCTCCAAAACCTTATCCTGAGGGTCTACTTTTTAGGGGCAAATTTCTACCCCTGATACCAACTGTCTCAGCCTGGGTTAAGGGAATGGAAACTGAAGATAGGAAGTAGATCTGGATGGACAGATTATGTGCTATTACTTTGTTAGAAAGTTTGGCTCCAGGGAGCAAGAGAGATTAACAGGGGTGAAACAGAGAGGAGGAGAATTACTGTGTGGATCTGTCATCAACTGGCTTCTACCAAGTGTGGCTAATTACTTGACTTCACAGAAGAGTCCTCTGAAAAGCTGTGTAAATGACATCTTAGCAACATTCATCCAGAGAGAGCTGGGGAAGAATTTACCCATTAACTCTACCTCCTACTGGTCAAGGTTTCACAACCCTTTGGGCACTAATTTCTCTACATTTCCGGGTTGCATCTGTGTAGGTGCCAGGCAGGGTCCTGAGATGTTCCACTCTGCAGTGTCAACAGAACAGCCCTAAGGCAAGATCTGTGTGGCAGGGACAAAAGGCAGGACACCAATGGGTTGTGCCTATGTGAAGTCAGGTGGAGTCATGGTAATCTGGAAGCTTCAGTAGTAGATGAGACAAGGGAGAGGTGAGGCCAGGGTGGCCTGAAACGGTGCCCAAGAGGGTCTGATACAAGTAGGTAGACTGGACTGTAAGCTCCTTAGGGCAGATATTGTGTCTTGCATTCATGGGGTTGCAAAGAGTCGGACATGATTTAGCGACTGAACAGCAACAACATTCATCTCAAAATCCTAAAAATTATTCCTGGCACATAGTTTTACTGGTCAATAAATGTCTGTTAACATCAATTAAGTGAGTGGAATTATCTTCTCCTTTTTTCATGTGTGAGATACAACTGACATACATCACTGTGTAACTTTAAGGTGCACAGCATAATGGTTTGACTTACACATATTGTGAAATGATTACTACAATGAGTTTAGCTCACATTCATTATCTCTTGTAGATACCATAAGAAGAGAAAGCAAAAGAAGAAAAGACATTTTGTGATGAGAATTTCCTCCATTTTATAAATGCAGAAGACAAGGCTCAGATGGGTCCATGGACTTCCAAATCTAACATACTTGGTAAACAGAGAATCAGAGACATGGTTTCCTCAGCCATGCTGAAGGTAATCAACTCTCAATCAGCCCCTCAAAGGCTATTCTTCTGGAGGGTTAAAATTTCATTCGGGTTTCCCAAGTCAGCTCCTTTTAGAACTCAAATAAGCATTGGCAGGTAAATTGGCAACCAGTCATTGTTCCATGTGATGTTTTCCAAAACATAAGATCGTCCCAATCAAAGGGCCTGAGAGCAAACATAATGAAATTTAGTTCAGACTCTACAAAGTAAGAAACCCTGGGCTGACTGCGATTATGTGGCCGCCAAACAAGAGGCTTTCCCTGCAGGGCTGACTTTGTGCCCCTCGTTGTCCTTCAGATGCCCTGCTGACAGCATTTTCCTCTCTTTGTGAAACCACAGGCTTCTCTCTCTCTTCAAAGGCCTCATGAACACGAATGGATTTCAACCTTTCCCAAGACCTGGCATGGGACAGGCAGTATTTACTTCTTAATAGGTGTCACTGGAGATGAAAGATGAGTCTGCAAAAGCTTGGAGCATCCCAATTTCCCAGCTTGGCAAGTGTAGGGAGGGAACAGGGCAGGAATCAGGAGGGAATTACCCTCCATGATAGGTTCCTGTGGACCTAGCAGGAGAGCCAGCCACCTCTTCTTTCCTTCCTTCTCCTTCTTCCCTTAAACCTTCCCTCAGTGACATCACCATGTCTGCAGTAGAGTAAAACTTCTATAAGTCTTTTATTTCCCGCCCCCCCCCCGCCCAAGACAATTTGGTATGTGGTCTGTGGTGCAACACATTTCTCTTTGAAGCAAGTGGAAGGTGAATAGCATTTTCCAAGTTGGACGTGACAGCACCATACATAGAAACAGATTTCCCAAAACCCCCAAACACTTTGCCCTCCTGAGCTGGGAGGGTCAACATACTACTGTGTAGATGTCCAGAAGGTTCTAACCTGCTTCCTTATTGGACCTCACCATTTATACTGAAAGCTCAGTAAGGTGATGGGCTTTCACTTTTGTAACTACCAAGCTGGTTACAGGTTAAATGTTTGCATACAGGTGTGGCATGCAAGATCAGGTTAGAATATTTGGAATCTGTACCTGTAAGTATTTAACCCCCAGGAGGATAACCCTTCTCCAAGCCTTTTCACCCTCAACCTCAAAAGCTCTTAGACCAAGAAGCTGATGCTGATAACTGCTGTTTTCAGAGTTTTGAAAGGGTAGAACATTGTGCTAAGCATTTAATAGATAGTATTTTGTTTCACCTTCACAATAATCCTATTTGGTAAATTGTTTTTGTCAGTCACAAGAAGGAGATGTTTGAAGCCCTGAGAGCTGAGTGATTTACATGATGGCATTCAGGAAGAAAGTGGCAAAACCAAACTTGGATTCAGGTCTGCAAATTCTATATCCCATTTTCTTCCCATGACCATAACTCTACCTTTTAGGCAAACGAATAAATGGACAAACACTAGCCAAACACTAACCATGTACCAGGCTTTGAGCCAGGATGTCACACACAGTATTCTCATCCACCCGATGTCAAGCTGGTTTTACAAGGGAGGACAATGATGTCCTGGCTTTACAGGGGAAGAAGATGAAGTCCTGTTTTTTTTTTTTTTTTTAGCAATGAACTGAGATTTGATCCTGCCTAATTCTAAGACTTTTCTTTTTCTTTCCTTCTTTCTCTCTTTTTTTTTTCTTCCCTCCCTCCCTCATTCCCCAACTGATCATGCATCAATTTGGCTAGGGTTAGAATCTTATCATTTCATGTGTGCATGCTAAGTCGCTTCAGTTGTGTCCAACTCTTTGCAACCCTATGGACTGTAACCCACCAGGCTCCTCTATCCATGGGTCTATCCATGAGATTCTCCAGGCAAGAATACTGGAATGTTGCTATTGCCTCCTCCAGGGGATCTGCCTGACCCAGGAATAGAACCTGCTGTCTGTTATGTCTTCTGTGTTGCAGGCAAGTTCTTTACCACTAGTGACACCTGTGAAGCCCTATTGTACATTTACTAATAGATAATTTATGCCTTGTGCTTAACTCAGTAGTTGATACAGGAAGGCACTAAAATAATGGTATTTCTCACTCCACCCCACCTCCAAGTTACATGTTTTATCACTATCTCCTCTGTTCTCCTTTGTGAGTAGAAAAGCGACAAACTTAGGAACCATCACTACGAACAAAGCTAGTGGAGGTGATGGAATTCCAGTTGAGCTATTTCAAATTCTGAAAGATGATGCTGTGGAAGTGCAGCACTCAATATGCCAGCAAATATGGAAAACTCAGCAATGGCCACAGGACTGGAAAAGGTCAGTTTTCATTGCAATCCCAAAGAAAGGCAATGCCAAAGAATGCTCAAACTACTGCACAATTGCACTCATCTCACATGCTAGTAAAGTAATGTTTAAAATTCTCCAAGCTAGGCTTCAGCAATACGTGAACCATGAAACTGCAGATGTTCAAGCTGGTTTTAGAAAAGGCAGAGGAACCAGAGATCAAATTGCCAACATCTGATGGATCATCAAAAAAGCAAGAGAGCTCCAGAAAAACATCTATTTCTGCTTCACTGACTATGCCAAAGCCTTTGACTGTGTGGGTCACAATAAACTGTGGAAAATTCTGAAAGTGATGGGAATACCAGACCACCTGACCTGCCTCTTGAGAAACCTGTATGAAGGTCAGGAAGCAACAGTTAGAACTGGACATGGAACAACAGACTAGTTCCAAATAGGAAAAGGAGTACGTCAAGGCTGTATATTGTCACTCTGCTTATTTAACTTATATGCAGAGTACATCATGAGAAACGCTGGGCTGGAGGAAGCACAAGCTGGAATAAAGATTGCCGGGAGAAATATCAGTCACCTCAGATATGCAGATGACACAACTCTTATGCCAGAAAATGAAGAAAAACTAAAGAGCCTCTTGATAAAATTGAAAGAGGAGAATGAAAAAGTTGGCTTAAAGCTCAACATTCAGAAAACTAAGATCATGGCATCTGGTCCCATCCCTTCATGGAAGATAGATGGGGAAACAGTGGAAACAGTGGCTGACTTTATTTTTCTGGGCTCCAAAATCACTGCAGATGGTGATTGCAGCCATGAAACTAAAAGACGCTCACTCCTTGGAAGGAAAGCTGTGACCAATATAGATAGCATATTAAAAAGCAGAGACATTACTCTGCCAACAAAGGTCCGTCTAGTCGAGGCTATGGTTTTTCTGGTGGTCATGTATGGATGTGAGAGTTGGACTATAAAGAAAGCTGAGCGCTGAAGAATTGATACTTTTGAACTGTGGCATTGGAGAAGACTCTTGAGAGTCCCTCGGACTGCAAGGAGATCCAGTCAGTCCATCCTAAAGGAGATCAGTCCTGGATGTTCATTGGAAGGACTGATGCTGAAGCTAAAACTCCAATACTTTGGCCACCTGATGCAAAGAGCTGACTCATTGGAAAAGACCCTGATGCTGGGAAAGATTGAAGGCAGGAGGAGAAGGGGACGACAGAGGATGAGATGGCTGGATGGCATCATCGACTTGATGGCCATAGATTTGGGTGGACTCTGGGAGTTGGTGATGGACAGGGAGGCCTGGCATGTTGTGGTTCATGGGGTTGCAAAGAGTCAGATGCGACTGAGCTACTGAGCTGAACTGAACCTCTGTTCTCCCTTATGAGTAGAAAAGGGACAGCTTATTTCTAGCTCTGCAGGGGTTGAGAGCTGTCTCCCATCTTGGCTGGAGATTTTTCTGCCTGGAGAGCAGTGCCTTGTAGATATTATAGCTAGGTCCATCCAGGGACACTTAGTAGAGCTGAGGCATCCCGTCAGCACCTGGCCTTTTTCTGCTAGTTTCTGAAGAATTAATGAAAAGGGAAACTTTGCAAGATCTCCATACCCAGGCTTTGTTTTCCCTTCTTTCTTGTTTTGCAAAGAAAGACCCCTGCTGGCCTTTTAAGCCCAAGAAAAAGTTAACAAACACCTTTGCTGCAAACCACCTTGCTTTTTACCCGCATTAAATAATCTCCCCTACTCTGGAGATTTGCGTTCCAATTCCTGCAAAGGAACAGCCGAGGAGGCAGGATATTGAGTCTTATTAAGTTTCTTTGCTGTGTCAGTCGTCTTTCCCAGAGGGGGATGTAAGACTCTCTTCATAATACTCAGCCCCTCTCACAAGTTGGCAGCTTCTTTCTCTCAACTTATATTCTTGGCTAAGAATATATTCACAGGGATTTCAAAAAAGCCTCCCCAAATACCTGTTTACGGACTTTCTCCGAGCGTTTCTGAGACACACCAGGATGTGTTGGGTCTGAGGCCAGCTTCCTCTTGTTAATAAGGCTCAGGCTGAGCACCTTCCTGAGCACTGGCAGTGGTGGGGGCAGTGGGGGCGTTCAGCGCTGCCCTACTACATTTACCTGGCCTGACCCTCACTCCCTGGTCCCCACTGGAGCTGGTGGTGTTCACCCAGTCCACCCACTCGGATGCTTCCTCTGAGTCTCCTTCCCAGATCGGGACCCAGTGTGGGTCTCCACACTTGACCTTGGGATCTCATGAGCTCTTCGTCCACTCCTCTGGGTATCTCTGGCCTTGTCATTCCACCCACCCCCCCAACCCCCAGTGCTGTTTTGTACATCTTTGTTAATAATGTAAAGCGGTCTTTTCTGATGTAGGTCTCCCAAGTACTGAGATTGATCTGTTTGATGAATTTTATGGTGCTCAATGTGGCACCCTGGTTTGGGGATCTAGCCAGGAATAATAAAATCATTCACTTGTGTGGCTCAGATACTCTTCTGGTGGTTCCTGCATTCTTCATTTAATCCTATAATGTTAATAACCCTATAGAGTAGGTAATACTGTTCTCCCTATTTTAAAGATGAGGAAACTGAGACACAGAGGGATTAAATTACTTTCCCAATGCCACATACACTAGGAAGTGGTAGAGCTAAGATTATAATCTGGTCACCGTCATGCTCTGACCATGACTTTGAACTTCTCTGAGTCAGTGGTACCTGAGGTTAAGCTGAACAATGGGCCCTGGAGAAGAACTTCTCTGATTTGCTTTGCCTGGCCTTCAGGGCTCATTCATGAGCCTCCGCTCTCATCTCGACATCCTCATTTCTTTCACTCCCATTAAAGAGAGTCTGCTCCAGCCAAGAGATTCTTCTCCCTGTCTACCATCACAAACACACCACTCCCTGTGCCATTCTGTATCTGTTTATCTGCCACCTCTTTCCTTGAATGTCTTCTTCCTCTACCCCTGCTGAAATCCCACCTTCTTTTCCTTCCAAAATTATTCCTAAATCCTATCTACCCCAGGAAGACATATTTGTTTTCCTCAGTCATTTCTATTTCCTGATTCAGATTCATTTATTGCTCTCCTTGAGGGCTGGGGAGGAAAGCCAATGAGTGTTTTCTAGGGGAATGATACTGGCGATTTCACCAGAAAGAATCTTGATCCAAGGTAAGACATCCTTCTTAAAGCCCTAGGAGTTTATTCTTCTACCACTTCATCCACAGCTTCATTCTTCTATAAATAAGTTGTGTGAAGATTGGATGTGTGCTGTGCTAAGTCACTTCAGTTGTGTCCGACTCTGCAACCCCATGGACTGTAGCCCACCAGGCTCCTCTGTCCATGGGGTTCTCCAGGCAAGAATACTGGAGTGGGTTGCCATTTCCTCCTCCAGGGGATCTTCTGCACCCAGGGATCAAATGTAAGACAAGTCTCTAACATCTTCTGTGTTGGCAGGTGTTTTCTTTACCACTAGCACATGGCCAGATCCCTAAGACTGGGTGGGAGGGGTGTTAATTTATCCTTTTTCCCTAGACAGACTTGCAGACTAGCATTGGATTGATGTATAGATACATAAATAATTACAATGTAAGAAGCAAGTTGTCAGTGTCTCAACAGAGGTATCCAGTGCTTGAGGGTCCTGAGATGGGAGAGATTACCTAGGTGGGAGCAGGGAAGGAAGGCCAAATGACCGAGGTGGCATTTGAGTTTGACTTTGAGGGATGTGTTCATTATTCAGAGAAGATTTTCAAGGTGAAGGGACAATATAAAAATGGCAATGTGGAAGGAATATTTGGGACTAGATAAAGGAATCTATGTGAATTAACATGAAAATAAGACTGGAAATGTAAATTGTGGTCAAAATAGAAAGAACATTATGTATTAGAGAGCAAACTTAAAAATCACAGCTATTAGAGAATAAAGAGTCAGAATTTCACAGTGCACGCAATCAGGAGCCTTTGTAGGTTTTTAAGGTGGGGAGGGAAATAATCAGAAATAACTCTTAGCTGTGTAGAAGAGTTGAGGTGTTCCACGGCTGTTGTAGAGGCCAACATGCCTTTGTAGAAATCTAGGAAAGGGATCATGGCCGAAGCAAAGGCAATGGCAGAGGAATAAACAGGAAAGGCTGAATGTGAGAGGTGGTTCTCTGGTAGATTAAATGGGAGTTGCTGTCTGACTAGACACAGAAAGAGTAAAGGGTAAAGGAGTAATGATGAGTCCAGGACAATAACAGATCTACAAAATTAGGAGAAAAGGGATATTTTGGCATATGGGAATGGGATAGAAAAGAGTGATAATGAGATCAGTTGGGACCTGCTGGGTTTGAAGTGCCAAAAGAACCTCTAGGAAAGTTGTTGGCACACAGTTCAGAATTACAGCAGAATTTGGGGGCAGTGTAGGTAGTCTGGTGGTCACAGAGAGGGGTATTAAGAACTTGGATCCATTAAGTTGGGGCCATTAAGGACTTAGATCTCTGCTGCTACCTCCTACCCAAGCCGAGGACAGATGTTTCCTGATCTACTTCTCATTCAGGTGGAAGCCCGTGTTGGTCCACAAGCACCACTGCCTCAATTTAACAATTTATCATTTCTTCCCAAGGTCACCCTGGCCTCTCTGTCAGGATCCTATACCACAGGGGAAGATGGTCCTGGATACATACTGATAACCAGTCTTTCCTCCAGCTCCCTATTTTTTCTACTGTTACAGAGTGACTTTTCCCAATGCATTAGTGGGGGGGAAAAGGTCTTCCTAGTTGTTCTCTATTTTTTTTATTAACTAAATACAGAACTTCTGCCCCTTCACCAAAAAAGTGTAGAATCGGGAACATCTGTTTGCCTTTCCATTGACATTGCTCATCTTGACTCTGGTTGAAATTAGTGAGACTTCCTCTTTAAGCTACTGTCCCATAATAAGGTAAAAATGATACTTATTTCCTAAACATATTGGGAATATATCTTTGATAAATGTGCATCCTTGATAAGCAATACTCACCTTTCTAGAAGAATCTTTCAGTGTTTTTGACAACTTTGAGGAGTGCCACTAAATTGTCTAGGGGCTGAGGAGAACCAGGATGAGAATGAAGGAAGAAGGATGGGGGAAGGGGGAAACCTACTTATTTTCTTTCCAGCAATATTGGACACATTTCAGAGTTAGTTGTCATTCATGAAGAACACTCACGGGTATTAGTTCATTTGATCCTCAGCCCAGGAGGAAAAATGATCAGTTCAGTCCCAAAGCATTTGCTGACCATATACTATTAGAAGTCAGAAAATTAAAAGCTCAGAAAACATGAAAACATATAAGTCATAGAATAAGACTCATAAGGAGTCCATAGTCCCAGTAGGAAAGACAGATAAGTAATAAGAAACAATATGGTCTCATGAGGGACACCAAAGTATCCAAGTATGTAGAAGGTTTAGAACCAGAATGAAGACTCACCTCTCTGGTATAAGGCAGAGAGTCCACAAAGGATGCACTTCTTAGTAAGATTTTGAAAACAGAGATTAGAAGAAATTCCAGGCCGAGGATACATGGGTGCCAAGGCATGTAACAGCATGGTGTATTTATAAGATTATAGTCATCTTGCTGGAGGAAAAAGATACACCAAAGTGCTTCAATATGGGTAGGGGTTCAAGTGGTTTTTCAGGAGACGTAGACAGAAGCTGAATACAATTTCATGAAATACCTGGTAGGACATGCTACAGAGCTTGGTCTTTATCCTGAAAGTCAAAAGAAAGACAAAAAGAGATCCTGAAAAAGAAACCAACTTTACATTTGTAGGTTCTGGGTGAAAAATATGAGTTTGGTTTGGGACATATTAAATTAAAGTTCCTATCTGTATTTATATAAATTTAGTTAATTTAGATAGGAACTTACATAAACACAGATATGTATATATGTTAACATATATATATATATATATGTTAAAATATTCAAAAGGATATATGGAGTTGGGACTTGAGGTGGTTTGGGGAAGAAATAGGGGAACCATCACATAGATGGCAACTTTAGTCAATGCAGAGGGTGAGCTCCCTCCAGGAGAGTGCACGGAGTCAAAGGCAAAGCTCCGGACAGCACCTGAACATCAGCCTGCAAAAAGTAGGCAGAGAAAGAGAAGCCAGTGAAAAAGATCAAGAAGAAATGTCCCAAACATTAGAGGATGACAAAGCTAAAATGGGGCCAGGAAAGTTAAGGCATATTTCAAGAAGTGGTACAGTCATCAAAGTTGACATAGAGAGGGCAAGCAAATTATAGACTGGAAAGAGCCCCTGGATATAGCAAATACAAGGATCTATCAATGGAAGCAGTAGGAATCTCAGTGGAAGACTGGTAGGTGGAAGCCTAAATAGGAGGTGAGAAATGGAGATAGAAATAGGAGTCTACTCTTTGAAAAATAACTGAACTGCAAAGAGAAGTGGACAGAGATTTCCCAGGGGGAGGGAATTGGGAGGGAGGAGGGAGGGGGGTTCTGGAGGGGGAGCATATGTAAACCCATGGCTGTTTCATGTCATTGTATGGCAAAACCAACAAGAAAAAAAAAAAGAGAAGTGGAGGTGAGGGAAATGTTGAATCAAGGGAGTTTTTAATTTATTTTAAAGTATGTGAGATTTGAATATGACTTTATATGAGAGACTTGTTTGTGTAATTGTAGGAAGGAGCCAGTCTTAAAAGAGAAGATGAAAATAAAAGAAAGAGAGGAGCTAATTGAAGGAACAAGGTTCCTGTTTCCTGAGGAGGTTAGGAAGTGTGGGTTGGGATAGGATGCAGAGCACAGAAGGAGGTGGGCCAGAGAAAAGGCAGCCCTTTCTCCAAGGGAGATGGGGAAGCCAGAAGGTCATTGACAAGACAATCGTGAAGGAAGTGGAGGAAGAAACAGGAAAGGAAGTGAAATCAATCGTTTTGAAGCTAACGTCAGCTGACTGAGTGAAATCACATTACAACTATTTGGCCCAGCATCACTATGATGGGAATATTTGTATGTACAATAAGAGCTTTCCAAATTCTGGCTAGTAGCTAGGATATAAGACAAAGCCAAATCTTGTGATCAAAGAATGTGGATGATTCTTGGAGGTAGTATTAAGGAGATATTGCCAATAACGGAAGTAGTTCCAAAAGAAAGTACAAATAGTTTTAAAATAAAAACTGGTTTGGTAATTATTGTGTAGGTGGACAACCGGAGGGCTTCCTTGATGGCTCAGTGGCTGAAGAATCCGCCTGCAGGGTAGAAGTCACCGGAGACATGGGTTTGATCCCTGGAAGGGGAATTTCCCTTGGAGGAGGAAATGGCAGCCTACTCCAGTATTCTTGCCTGGAGAATTCTGTGGATAGAGGAGAACTGGAGGGCCACAGTCCACGGTGTCACAAAGAACTGGACACAACCGAGAGACCTAGCGTGCAAGCACAGGCAACACTAAGACTATGATGACTAAAAAAAGATGCACAACGTGAGAGTTTTGAGTTAAGTTTTATCTGGGGCAGAATGAGGACTGCAGCCTGGGAGATAGCACCTCAGATAGCTCTGAGAAGCTGCACCAAGGAGGTAGTGGGGGAAGGTCAATATATGTGATTTTGGCAAAGGGTAAGTTCAAACAATCAAACAATTATCTTACAAAAGGTTTTCTGCTAGTCATGAGGGGCTGATATCACACAAGGGAATTAGTGATTTTCTATATATGAGGAGATGCAAGGATTGGGCTCGTGAAATCAGTTCTTGAAAATAACTGTCTAAAGACCTGCTTCACCAGTTTTCCTGTAGCTCAAAGTGCCTCACTCTCCACACTGAACTCCCTTCAGGGCATGTTGAAGGTCAACAGCAGCAGTAGTACCCAATTCAATCTCTGCAGAGGCAGAGGGCAAACACTCAGAAAGCGCCAATTTGTCACTGACAACTGCATCTCTCAACTTTACTCCAATTTCATGTGTTCAGTTCAGTCGCTCAGTCGTGTCCAACTCTTTGCGACCCCATGAATCGCAGCACAGTAACTCAGTTAAAAAATTAACCCTGGTTAAACCCATTACTCCCAAAGCCAATTGGACATGGTCTAACATTCCACGGATAATCAAAAGTCCTACATTGTCCCCCCCACCATACATTTTAGCCATTCCTTGGCCTTAACAGATATGCTATTCCCAAAGGAGGCTCTTTCTAGAGTTAAAGTCATTTCAAATACTGAGAAATGAATTTGGCACAACCAGAGGATATCTCAATATATATTGATATCCTTCCCAAAGAGTTAGGGGGTTTGTATCCTCTTGGAAATGGCACCAATTCCAAGCCAGAGGGTAAAGTTATTTTGGCTTTGTTACCTTCTTTCATGCTTTTTCTTTTTGGTAGCTGTATTCTCTTCCCTCATTTAGGATGCCACCTCTGATCTCTACCTTTCACTTTCCATGAAAACTCACTTTCAGTATAGGATCTTAAATTACATTAGTCATTTGCACCTTAATGTAAATCTAGGGAACTGTGTTTACTCACTAGGGGACATGGTTACATAACAACTTCCTTTTTAATTGCAGGCCTTGATCTCTATTTAAAGAGTTGGACATTCAGAAGCAGGACACAAGTAGTTTTGGGGGCCCAAGCTATTCTCAGCAATGAGAATCTTCTCTATGTTTATGGCTGATTTTGCCTGGAACTGTGGCTCCTACCTGTGATGGAACAAATGGAGGCCACTGGTAAACCAGCCTCTGTGACCATTTGTCCTTCCTTCATCCTGCCCTTGTTCTGTCCTCCCAAATCTTCCAGAACTAGGGCAGAGCTCCCAGGTAATTTTCTGGGGTGAGAGCCTAGCAATGATCAGAACTTTTGAAGATTGCTCTCTCTGACATCCTGCTACTTTTCCTCCCTCACAGTTCTTTGTTAATGGAAAGTGAACATGAATACACAGAAACAAACACAATTTTTTGTTAGTCGAAACATGGTCTTATTTCATTGCTTTCTCTGAAACTCTTATGAGCACCCTTTTCTTTTGTATCCTCATTGAAGTCAGTGGCTGTTGGATGGTCCTGGCCTTTGAATTGTTCCTGAGCATCTCTGGATGCCTACAATTCAGGTGTTGGGGCAATGTCTTTGTACAGACTGTTTTACTCAAGCTTCATCTTTAGGCAAACAATTGTATCTTGGAAAAGTCCTATATCTCTAACCTTCTTCCACGTATACTTCACCAAATGATGAAAAATTTGAGTTGACACCACGTGGATTATTTATGTGGGTAAAATCCCACCAGGCTGCTCATGATGTACCATGAACACTTGCTCTTCTGCTGCTTTGGCCCTAGGAGAACCAACTGTACTTAACAGAAGAATCAGTTGCCCCTGAGAACACGATTCCTTTAAGACTTTCAGAGACTCCAGTGGAAAGATTGTGGAGCTTTGAGGTCTGGGTCCAGTTCCTAGGATATTGTTATTCAGCATTCTTCAGATAAAGGTTTCACCAAACACTAAAATCAACATATGAAATAGACTCTTGGTTAGAATGAATCTTTACTTCAGCCTCAAATATTATTTGCCTCTGCTATTGAAAGTGACTCTAGCACTAGAGCAGCAAGATGGGGGAAATCTACACCAAACAGGGGATGATCTTGGAGAAGGACCCTCACACAGTCAAGTTTTTGTATATTTTTCCCGATTATATAAGCACCATATGCCTACTGAGGAAATCTTGGAAATAAAGACAGTCATAAAGAAGAAAATTAAAATTATCCATTATTCTATCTGCCTGTAACATTTTGGTGTATTTCCTTTAATTCATTTGTATATTTTATAAAATTGAGGTATATCACCTGTACAGTTTTATATCCTGATTTTTGAAATTTACATTATATCACAACTATAGCCAGTTTGATTATAAAGCCTCAAACTCATCAAGATATACACCTGCAATATTTTAATTTTTCCAGTAATTGTTACTACCATGCTACATCAAATTTTCTTTCCCACTGGGGGTGAACACAGCATTGACAACAGCTCAATTGGACTCTATAACTGTCAGTCCCATTCAGTTATTAAAACTGTCTCATTTCATTATTAAGCCTAGTATTTCACATTAAAAATGTCAATCTCATATTCAATTGATTCAAAACTCTTCCTATCCCCAAGGAGCTAACTAGATGTGCAGTGTGTACTGGAAAGGATGGTACAGGGGGCAGAGGGCAGAGTTTGTTCCTATGTCCCCTTTCTTTTCTCTGCCCTTACTCCTCCTGTATAGGGATATACTCAGGGGAGAAAATGGTGGGGGGGCCCTCCTATGTCAGCGGTCCCAAACCTTTTTGGCACCAGATACCAGTTTTTCGGCAGACAATTTTTCATGGACTAGGGTGGAGGGTTATGATTTGGGGATGGTTCTCATAAGGAATGTGCAACCTAGATCCCTCACATGTGCAGTTTACAGTAGGGTTCATACTTCTATGAGAATCTAATGCTGATCTGACAGGAGACAGAGATCAGGCAGCATTGTGAATGATGGGGAGTGGCTGTAAATATAGATGAAGCTTCACTTGCTTGCCTGCTGCTCACCTCCTGCTGTGGGGCCTTGTTCCTAACAGGCCATAGACCAGTTCCAGCCTGCAGCCTGGGGACTGGGGACTCCTGTGCTATGTGACTGCCTCAGCAAATTGCTGCCCCTTTCCTTTTGGTCATCACCACTATTCCAGCTCTTTGTCATCTGGTCAATATGGATGGACAGGGAACCCAACAGTCCTACTGATGAAGGGCCTGTTCCCATGGTATTTGGCCTAACTACTGTGTTCATACATGTTCTGTGGCCCTACTGTTGTGGTCTGTGAGCATAGGAAATATTTGGGGGACACTCAAGATGGTAGTTCTTGTCCCCTCATCACTTGGCAGTACCACAGTACTCCTGCTCAACCCACCCTCAGTGCTCTCCTAGCTCTGGCAGAACCCTGGGAATGAGACATCAGGCCCTCCTTCTTTATGCCCCCAGTAGTCATAAGCCATTCTCTTGGGACCTTCTCTTTTAGCTTGAAGATGATGATAACTGCAAAGGTGATGATTTTCTCCACCTCTTCTTCCATGGGGAGATAAAAAGTAGATAAACTCCCTTGATGAACTATACTCCCTAGAAAAGGTGACTCTATTTTATTTCTCCACAATAAAAAGCCACCAAATCAATTCAGATTTTGTCAGTTCTCTTAGTATGGAGAGTCTCAAGATTAAGGATCAGGTTTCCTTTAAACTCAGCCCCTATAATATTTAATTATTTTGTTTCCAATAGTTCTCTGTCTCCACTATAAACAGTACTATTTGCAAGAGTAAAGCGTTCAGTCAGTACCTTCCTATCGTTACAACAGCACTTTGTAAACATCTTTTTATGGTTATGTTTTATTCCACTATATAGATTACCACATTGTTGAAATATTTAGGTTGTATGTATATGTGTGTGTATGTCTCTCTATATGTACGCATTTGCACGTATAGTTGATGCTTTAATAACATAAGTCTGAACTGCACAGGGCCACTTATATGTGGATTTTTTTCAGTGGTAAATATTACCATTATACAGGATCTGTGGTTGATTTAATCTTCAATGTGGAAATGCAGATTCCAAGGAACTGCATATATGGCAGGCTGACTATAAGTCATGCAAGGATTTTTGACTGTAAGGAGGATCTGCATGCCTTACCATCCTGCCTCTCATCCCTGTGGTGTTCAATGATTAACATGTGTGTATAGACACACACACACACACATTTTTGGAATGAGATTAAGGTTATAGGCCTGGCCATGTAATTTACTGGTAGGCCACAGAACTTATGAGCATTCTTAGCTGTATGCAATAGAAACTAACTCTGGCTAATTAATTTAAAAGGATACTAATATACAGCATCAATGAGTTGAACAATTAGATCATAGTTTAGTTTAGATGTTGGAAAGCTTCAGGGATCTGGATAGCAGAAATGAATGGCTAGTCTTTTTTAGGGTGCTGCCAGTACTCAGACCCAACTACCTTCAATTCATGCATTGCTCAACTCAAGATTCTGATTCCCGGGAAATAGAATCTGATTGACTTTACTTGGTTACATATGATCAAACACAGCAAGGATGAGAGGGCTGGTGAGGGACTTATAGCACCAAACAACAAAGAGAAAGGGGATACTGATATTAAAATACATGGAAAGAGATCCTGAACAGGGCATATTTTTTATCATACAGTATTTTTACATTATAAACAATACTGTAATGCACATCTTTGTTCACATTTTATGTAATTTTTAAGATTATAGCTAATAGTTATTAGACATCTTACACATTGGCAATTTGTTAAGCACTTTAAAAGCATTATCTTACTTAGTCCTCACAGAATATAAGTACTATTACTAGATTGATATACAGAGTTTATTTATTCAGCAGTAATATTGAACTGCCATCTATGCTAGGCACTGTTCTCATTTATCTCTACCTGCTCTGACAGTGGTGTGCTGTCCCAGTCTTGAAATTTGCCCTAGGATGGTAATGGCTGGCTAGAAGCAGGACAGAGCAATCTCCCCCTCTCCTTTGCAGGTTGGGCAAATCCCCAGGATACCAATGCACTAGACTCAGGTTCCAGGTGCTCTCTTCTCTTCAGGAGTAGAGTAAAAAAGTAGGCTATGCCAAAAGTTACTAGGAAAAGATCCAGAAGCTCCTTGCATTATGTGTCACAGTCCTTGAAGAGCTAGAAAAATTTAAGTACTCTCCAAGGTTCTGAAAACAGCAGCAGTCACTATGTATGCACAAAGGATTAATGACTCTGTATTTGATTATCACTTGATTTTTTCAAGAGTCAACAGGATAAATGCATTATCTTCCAATCACAGTTTAAGCAAGGAACTGAGTTACTGAATTTCTAGCCTTTCTCTTGTCCCTAGGAAGCTGGAGAATTAGCGTTCATGTTATCTGTGGAGGGATCCATACTTCCTGGAGAGGGGCAGTAGGAAGGGGCTCTTAAGACATCTGAGTCCTTGGTTAGTATTGCATTAGTTATAGCTGTTTTAGGGGAGAAAGAGAGTGGGAAGAATGAAATAAGTACTAGATACTCTGGGTAATCTTTCTTTCTGTTTACTTAGCATCGATGCTTTGTCTTCGTTTCCTGAAAAAACAGTAGGATTTGGACAAGAGACAGATATCACAGCAATTAAAAATTTGGGTATAGAGTCTTATAGACTTTAGTTTGATTTCCATAGCCCTGATAAGGACCACTTAGGATTGGGTGTGATGCTAAGAGAAAACAAGATGGCCATGGGCTAATAGGGGGTGAACTTTTCCTCATGTAAGTCTAGAGGTAGGCAATGCAGGGTTGATGATGCAGGGCTCAAGAATGTCATCTAAGGCCCAGGTTCCTTTTGTCTTTCTGATATGGCTTCTTAGAATATGGTTTTCATCCTTGGGGTTGCAATATGGGTTCTGCAGCTCCAGGCTCCATATCCGTGTTCCAGGCAGGAAGAATATACGAGGGGCATATAAATCTGCCGCTTAAAAAAATGTTCTCATAGATTCACCCAGGAACTTTGGTTTACATCTTTTGGCTGTCTTATTGCAAGAAGAAGGGCGAAAGATGATATTTTAGTTTTCTAATCTCTCTAGTGGAGGAAGGCAAGGGCGGAGCTGGTTGTAAGTGTCTCATTGTCTTATGACCTATAAAATCACTTTTATTCATGCCTCTATGAAATGAGAATGATGTTGTCTACCTTGTGGAATTGTTCTGATGTTGCCTACCTTGTTGAAATGAGATAACATATGATAAATTCTTATCATAGTGCCGGGAATGTCATAAGCTCTCTATAAACTTTAAAAAAAAGTAACAGTATGCTGGGTCTATGTTCATAGACCATGGAAAGAAAGAAATACACAATTCAGAATAGGGTCACAGCTTCTCACCCTAGGATTTCTCACTTAGCTGGGAACTCAGTTGAATTCTGGGAACTTTTATTCATAATCTCTATTGATGGCAGCTGGTAGGGATCAAGAGACTACCAGCAATCTCGATTCTTTCCACAGTGCTAGTTCTTATACACAGGATAATTAGGAATGCACCTAATTTGGCATGATGCTTGTACTGTTCTGCCTCACTGTCATAATTGTGTCCTGAAGAGATGTGAGTAAATAAAGATTTGGTTAATACCTTTGGATGTGGAACTGGTGGAGCTGGAGTGTGATCTGGCTCTGCCACTGACCACCCTTGTGACCCTGGGGTGAACCTAAGAACTTCAGTTTACTCATCTGTAAATTGAGGACATAGCAACTCTTACAGAAGATTTTGGCAATCAAATGAAGCAATATATGCTAAATCAATTTGTAAAATACAGGTATACAAATAAAACAAAAATGTTAGTTGTTCAGTCATGTCAGACTCTGTGCGACCCCCTGGACGCCTCTGTAGCCCACTAGGCTCCTCTATCAATGGACCTCTCCAGGCAAGAATATGGTAGTGGGTAGCCATTCCCTTTTCCAGGGGATCTCCCCTACCCAGGGATTGAACGCATGTCTCCCACATTGCAAGCAGATTCTTTACCATCTGAGCCACCAAGCAAAACCAAATAAAAAACAACACAAATAAAATACAAACAAAAAACATCTTTAAAACACAGAGATGCAACCAGACTATGCATGGAAGAAGGTGGGGACTTGGTAAAGCTCATATGTGAGGATACTATTTCTCCTGTTAGTACATTCACCGTAAGAGCCCAAATACTCCCATCACCTCCAGACTCCAGGCACAAGGGTCCCGACTAGGCAAAAAAGCCAAGTGGGTAGTTTGTCTTCATCCCCTTCCTTCTGTTTGGTGATCACCCTTCTGCTTCTCTAGGACATCTGTCTCTCCACCTCTTGCCAGCATATCAAATTCAGCTCCTGTGTGTGTGGCAAGAGGTCAAGTACAGCTATAGGAGCAGGTAAGAGAAGACTGATGCTGAGCCGTAACATGTACTGGGCCCTCTGCTGGGTGTTTTATATATCTTAAGTTTCAATACCCTCTTTTCAGATATATATATGTGTGTGACTTTTTATATAAAATCATTTTTTCTGGTTGCACCGTGTCTTTGTTGCAGGGCGCGGGCTCTTAGTTGCTACACTCAGGCTTTTCTCTAGTTGCGGTAACTAGAGCTACTCTCTAGTTGCAGTTCAAGGGCTTCTCATTGTGGCTGCTTCTCTTGTTGTGGAGTATGGGCTCTAGGGCACATGTGGCCTTCAGGAGTTGTGGCTCAAGGACTTAATTGCTCTACCGCATGTGGGATCTTGATTCCTTGACCAGGGATTGAACCCGAGTCCCCTTGACTGGCAGGCAGATTCTTAACCACTGGACCACAAGGGAAGTCCCATAACATTTAAATGAGAAAAATGAAGGACTTTTTAAAAGAGGTTAAGCAACTTGCCCATGTTTACAAAACTAGTAAGTTACTGAGTGAGATTGAAATCTAGCTCTTCAGCAAGAGATCAGACAGCATAAACTGGGGGACTATTTGCCTAGTGTTGTCATTTTAGCAATACCAGTTCTAAGGACTGAAGCACTGAGGTGACTTGCCCAAGGTCACACAATGATGTAACAAGGCTAGAACTGGATTCCAGATGTCTGAATGGCCAAACTAATAATTTTCCTACTGTGTGATCATGCAGTGCTGACATCAGTTGAGGAATCAGAAGGGAGCCTCGGGGCACCAGGGCCACTTCCCCACCAGAAATATGTTGGCAGAAATTCTTTTGCTCCCTTTGTAAATATATCTCTTCAGAGAGAGTCCTACCTAGGCTTGCTTCAGCTTTCAATTAGGATCTGGGGTGGGAGGAGGTGGAGAGAAAGGGGACTAGAAGAGAATTGAAAAGCAAGAGAGCAAAACAAGGCAAGGGGAAAAAAATCAATGCCTCCTTGCAAGCAGGTGGGAGCTGCGGTTGTGATGAATATTTACCGGGTAGCGGTCTAATGATTTTAGAAATGTTTTTCCAACTGTACTGAGTGCTTGTGGGATTGTTTTTCAAGAAATAAAATACATTAAAGTTCAGTCATTAAGAGCTTAAAGGAAGAGGGAGCACAGGCTCCAAGCCCATTAGCACACCCTGTAGTTAAGTAAAGGCCTAATTCCTAATGCATTTTTAATTTATTCTGTTTTGTAAAATAAAACTTTAAACCACTCCTTGTACTATCAAATTTGTAGGCATCTCCAGAGCCCGTCCCCAGCCACGGAGCTCTAGTGAGCTGTGGGGTAGTCACCGCTGAGTTGAAGTCCCTGTGCCCTCCTGCCCTGGGCTTCCAGGGAGATCAGCCCAGCTTAGCTCTTTGCAGAAGCTCAGCTCAGCTTCTCCTTGCTGGGAAAGTCATCCACACACAGCCAGGGGTGCTGCTGGAAAGGGGAGGATAGGGTTTCAGACTGAAGGCAGATCATGGTGGCTTAGTCCATTTGAAAATCTGTGAGTAGAAGCAGAAAGGGAGACCCTGGGTTGAGGGACTTCTAATGCAAATATTCACCTTCTCTGAGAACTTTGGCAACCCAGGAGAGCTCCCTGCCTGAGAAGAAAGAAAGCGGGGCACAGACTCCAGAAACCTGAAATGCATTAGCTCCTCTAGTCATCTCAACAGCTCTAGGAAGTAGGCATTCATTTCCTTATTAGTCAGATAGGAGAACATGGCTCCAAATGGCTCAGTCACTTGTTCAAGGTCAGGGTATCTGAGAGTAGGTGATGAGGTTACCTTCTGATTCAGCGGTGGAGGTGGTCAAATAAGAACCATTTTCATTGAATATAGTGAATTTTGAACTGAGAGCTAAACCTTGCTTTACCTCCTAAAGAAGACAGGAAAATTGCTTGCCTGCAATACAGCTGACCAAGACAATTTGGATTTCTCTTTTTATCTTTCTCCCTTACCTAGTTTCTCCCTATAAATCTGCGCCTCTTTCTTTCAAATCTTCTCCAATGTGTCCTTGTCAGAGAGGTCGTCCCTTATCATTCACGCAAAAGGCCTGCAACCACCACCCTGGGTCCCTTTTTCTCGGTGTCTCTGCAGACTTGCCATATTTACTTGTTTATTTATTTTCAGTGTCCCCAGTTAGACTGTAAGCTCTGTGTGAGCAAAGATTTCATATATTTTGTTATGTCTAGGAGAATGGCATGTAGTAAATGCTAAATAAATAATAGCTAAAAGAGTAAATTAAATTCCTAACTCCTGGACCCATCTCTCTCACTACAATAACTGGTGACAATTTGTGTATAATAGTAACTGATCTATACCAGTTTGAGAAGATTGTACAAGAAGCTGATATTTCAAGGACAAACTCCTTCAAAGTATTCATAGTAATCTGAATTCATGAGACGCCTCAAGGATGAGGCAAATCAACCCTCTCATTCTAGAAAGAAGGAAGCAGCCCAGAGAGGTAAAGTGATGAGCCTAAAGTCATACAGCTTGTCAAACCAGGTCTTCTTATGCCCAAATTCTCTCTCCACACACAAAGCAAGCTGCCTATGGGGTTAGGACCCTAATCTTGGATGGCGTCTGAGGCATTTTCAGAGAGCTGCACATCCTCCAGTATTTGCAGGAAGTCTTGGTCAGTTCTCAGTTGAGATAGGTTGTCAGGTTAGGAGGGGTGAAGAGCTGAGACTCTTGCTGAACCAGGCAGAGATATCCAGGTGTTGCGGCTGCATGTCTTATCCCCATGTCTGCTTGCTAACACCATCTAACAGCCCACATGCCTGGCTGACTGTGACCACGGGTTTGGTGGGAAGTTGTCTTCTTGGTATGATTCTTGAGGCTCTGGGAAAGACCCCTTACTCCATATCTGCTTTTCCACAAAGGCTGATGATCATTCTATAGAGTACAAATCCTGCTACAACCATGATGAGAGCAAGGCATCTTCATTCTCCTGCAAGAAGAAGGAACATCTGACTCAAAGTCACTCAGTGATTAGAGGATCACAGGGTGATTCCCTAAGAACAGACAGGGAAGCATGTTCACAACATAGGGGCAGGAAGACACTTCTCTCCCACTGCAAACCTATTGCTCATCCTGGGTCCCAGTACTTCATTTCCTGCCTTTCCAGTCTGCTGTTCTGTCTCCCTTACCCATCTTAGGCACCCAAGACAGGGTGGTGATCCCAGTGACATCTGGCTGACTCAGAGGAGCTACTACCCTGGAAAGAAATTTCTGCATTTGCAATTAACTATGAGGAAGAAACACGTTTTTTAAACATTTACATGTGTCCAACATTATGGTGGCTGCTTTCGGATAGTTTTTCAGCAACAGAAGACAAATGAGATTATTTGAATTAAAAGATGAGAAATCCTTGGGCTTCCCAGGTGACGCTAGTGGTAAAGAATACACCTGCCAATGCAGGAGACTCAAGAGATGTGGGTTCTATCCTGGGTCGGGAAGATCCCCTGGAGGAGGGCACAGCAACCCACTCCGGTATTCTTGCCTGTAGAATCCCATGGACAGAGGAGCCTGGTGGGCTACAGTCCATGGGGTCCCAAAGAGTCAGACTTGACTGAAGTGACAGAGCAGCGTGCAACTTTACGTTGACTGCTTTCATACAGTTTTTCAACTGCTGAAGACCAATGAGATTACGTAAATCAAAAGATGAGAAATCCTAGGCTTAAAACAGTACATAAACTTGAGCTGGTGGGCTCAGACTTGGCCAATCCAGGCAGCTCTAATTCTTAAGCAAAGGAATTGCCTCTCTACCAAACTGACTACAGTGACTGGGTGGTGTGGTGGCCCAGCAGAGCCACTCTATCCTTGGCAGTCTCCCAGGGAGCCACCCCAGTGAGTGTCCTTCCAGGAGCTAATTTACAGGCCACAGGGAGGAGCATGGCCAAGAGAATTCTCTGAAGCAAAAGCAATGACCATCCCCAGCTTGTTACTCTCATGGTGATGCATGAGGCCTGCTCAGGGCCCTACAAAACTACCCTCATCTGGAGAAGATGCATACTAATGAGTCAGATCACCAGGCCTAACTTAATTGCTGCTTTTAATCTTCATTATTGAGGAGA
Organism: Antilocapra americana; assembly: GCA_007570785.1. Classification (NCBI taxonomy): domain Eukaryota; kingdom Metazoa; phylum Chordata; class Mammalia; order Artiodactyla; family Antilocapridae; genus Antilocapra; species Antilocapra americana. The sequence continues at coordinate 1,318,484 of ML661799.1, read as the reverse complement.
AAGTAGTGAGTAGACCCTTAGTGTTTCTTTCCACACTCCAGGGGATGAGCATCAGCCTCAATGGGGCCAAGTTCATTACCTAGTAGCCTTGTCCTCTTGCTCCAACATCACCCAGACTTTTCTCCTAGGATGGTGCAAGTCTCTTCCTCCTCACCTTTCATGAAAAAATCTGTTCTATTTCTTTTTTGATAGCCCTCTCTCTCCCTCTCCCTCTTGTATTTTTCAGCTTGGCTCACACTTTATTTTCAGGATACCAATACCAACAAATCGCTTTTTGATTTCCATGGCAACTTGCTGAACACAAATTTGTTGATAAAATAACCCACAAGCGCATGATGTTGGTGGTAATTGGGTGGGGGAAATGGCCTCCGCTAACAGCTAGCTTTGGGACCTGTGCTGGCCTGCTGGGAACTGCAGCCTGTTAGAAAGTCAGGCCTTTCTGCTCAGGAGTCTAGCCTTGTGAGTTCAATTGCTCTGCCAAAGGAAGAAAATAATAAATTTGAAAAAATACAGTTTATAGTAGAGAAAACCAGGGAAGGGAAACTAGAAGACATTGTATGACAGTGAGTAAGGAAGGTCTGGGGTATAGTAGGAAGTAGGGATGAGAGCATGAAGGGCTTAATGAGGTCATAAAGAAAGTCCTTGATGAACTCAACTCAGATTGAAAAGCAATAATAGAATACTCAGGTTAGGTTAATTCAACTGTATATCAGCTTGTCTATTTTTCTGGCTCTGTGTAACATTACCTCTAATTCAGCACCATCAGCCAGGATTCCCCTCTATTCTGAGAATATTGAGAAGGGAGTTCTACTGGATTCACAAGAAACTATCTGGTCTAATGGCTTAGTTCTGCTTCAGAGAAAATGAAGGCCCATAGAGATGAAGCGATTTGTATGTCATAGAACTATCCTGTGGCAAAGATAGAGCTGGAGTCTGGGTTTCTGAACTTTAAATTAAGGTACATTTAATAAATGCATCTAGCCACTTATCCATAAATCCATTCATCAGTCCATCCACACATTCACATAATCATACATCTACCCATCCTTCTATCCATCTTTCCATCCATCCTTCAATCTATCCACCCATCCATGTACATATCCATCCATCCTTCTATCCATCTTTCTATCCAGCCAGCCAGCCAGCCTTCTGTCCACCCATCCGTCCATTCGTCCATACAAACAACCCAACAGTCTTTTCCTAAACTTAAAGAGATTGAGCTCTAATGTACTCTGAATCAAGATTTATAATTGGATTGTTGTTACTTTATACTTGTCACTAGATTATGTTTATATTCTCCTGATCCCTTATTCAACATGAGCTCAGGGCACCTCCCAAAAGGACCTTCTATCCATCAAAGGATGAATGAATACATAAAATGTGGTATACCCAGACAATGGAAACGTAACTTGGGCATAAAAAGGAATGAAGCTCTGATCCATGCTACAATATGAGTGAACCTTGAAAACATTCTAAGTGAAAGAAGCCAAATATGAAAAGATTCTATTTTATATGATTCCTTTTATATAAAATATCCAGAATAGGTAAATCCATAGAGAGAGAATGCAGGAGCTGGGGGTAGGAGAGAATGAGGAGAGCCTGTTTAACAGGTGTAAGATTTTCTTTTGGGTGATAAAACACATTCTGGGACTTGATATAGCAGGTGGTTGCACATCATTGTGAATGCACTGAAAGCCACTGAAATGTGCACTTTAAAATTGCTCATCTTATGTGAATTTCACCTGTAATTTTAAAGAAAGACTTTATATTCCTAGGTTCTGGGCTGGGGTGGGGTGGGGGTCACAAGAAGGGAGAGCATCCCCTAGGCTACAATGAGGAAGCTCTCTGCGACCGCTTCTGTACCCCACAAACAGGGTGACTGATTTTCTTATAGAAAGGGCACCCTGAAATTAAAAGGGACTCCCCTGTAGGATCGTGACACCTGTGGGCCCTGTGGCTCTTCCCAGCATGGGCCCAGAGCTCCCACCACAGCCTTACAGAGACCAGGCTGCAGTTAGAGAATCAAGGAGGAGCCACAGACCCTGAGTTTAGAATCAAGATCTGAGTTTTCCAGCTCTCAATAGCTTTAGTTCCTGTCACTATTTAATAGATTTTTATCTCTTCTGCATTCAGTTATTATCATTGTCACCAGCACATGGGGGAAGTTTCAACGTGCCTGTTAAAAATGTCAAGTTTATTAGACACTCGCTCAGAGCTCAGTTAATTTTGCTGTTTTGTTCTCTACTCCCCCCTACTTTTATTTAATTTATTTATTTCTTGGTGCATGTACATGGCTAATCTATACACATGGATGAAATTTTCTTCACTGGTTTTAAAGTATTTTAATGAATTCTGCAGAGGCTTGTAATTGGAATGCTGATGGGGGGAGGAGAGACCTGTTAGCTTTGCCCAGGATGCCACCTGCTGGGCCTGTGCCCCCCCTCCCCGCCCTTCCCAAGAGTGGCAACACTCTCGGCTTTGAGATTTTGGTTTCCAGTTTCTTTTTGTTTGGGGGAATTACTTCCTCTTCCTGACAAATGATCTCTTCAGATAGTTCAAATGAGTTGTTATTGACCTTGGGCCTCCAAGTGGTAAAGAATCCTCTTTGCAGTAAAGAATCTGCCTGCTAATGCAAGAGACAAGGGTTTGAGTCCTAGGTCCAGAAGATCCCCTGGAGAAGGAAATGGTAACCTACTGTAGTATTCTTGCCTAGAAAATCCCATAGCCAGAGGAGCCTGGCAGGGGGGCGTTGCAAAGAGTCAGACTGACTGAGGGCCTTCATGCTGGACCTTCAAAGAAGGTCTCTGTTTAATATCCACCCTCATCCTCTTTGGATGTGACTTCTTCCTCATCATCATTGCCTTTCCTGGTACAGGGTTTTTTAAAAAAATAAAAGCAAATAATATTGAGAGTGAAGAGATTCAAGAGATGCTGTTTTCTTGTTTAGGCTCAACTGCCAAAGGATGCATTAAATACTTCTGTGCACCAGAGGATCGGTCAGCTTGTGCAGGCACAGAAAAGGATCCAGTGGTCAGTTGTCACGCCTGCTACTCCTTCACCAGCCAGGGTCAGAGAGAGCTAGGGGTGCACCAGGCACCTTTCTCAAGAAGCTTTCTTAACACTTTAGTCCAACCACTGCAAGGTGAATAGCTCTGATGTCTGCTCTGCATCTTGCAAGGGCCACACAAGCCTCAGTGCATTGGTGTGGAATAGTGAACCCCCAAGACAAGCTTCTTCCAGGAGAGGAGCTCAGTGACTTGAAGATGATTCATCAGATGGATCTATTATAGGTTCTGCCTGGAAATCATGGTTTCTTTCTGTTATGTGTATAATGTAATTTTCTTTTCCCATTCTTAGCTAGTTCATTTTTAAACTTTTTTTCTTTTCTGATGTAAGTTGATTCTTTGTGACCCCATGGACTGTAACCACTCCCCCTACCCAGGCTCCTCTGTCTATGGAATTCTCCAGGCAAGAATATTGGAGTGGGTTGCTATTCCCTTCTTCAGGGGATCTTCCAGACCCAGGGATCAAACTTGGATCTCCTGCATTGCAGGCAGATTCTTTATAGTCTGAACCACCAGGGAAGCCTCAAAGCTAGAAACTTCACTCTAATTACTGTGTTAGCTGCTTCCCACAGTTTTGATATGTAATATTTTCATCAGTCATTTCTAAATTTTTATTTTCATTATGATTTTTGTCATTTAAAAATGTCTTTTCATGTTCTAAACATGTGATCTTTTACTAGTACCCTTTTTGTTACTAATTTCTAACTTTCTGCATATAATTGTCAGATCATGTGATTGCATAAAGTTAATATTTCCTGAGACTTGCTCTGTGGCCTAGAAACTAATCAATATTTTGTAAATAGTCCATGGGTGCTTGAAAACAGCGCATTCCCATTTAGTGGATGTAATATTCTGTATATATCTATTAGATCAGTCTTTTAATTGTGTTGTTCAAGTCTTACTAATCATTTTGTCTGCTGGATACATCAGTTACTTAGAGAAGTATGTCAAAATCTCATACTTGATGATGGATTTGTCAAAATCTTCTAGCAATTCCTTTAAACTTTATCTTTATTACAATTGTTGATGTACTTAGACTTATTTCTATCATTTTTTAAAAATTTTTCTTTACTTTATTGTGTTGATTTTGCCATATGATGACATGAAACTGCCATGGGTTTACATATGCTCCCCCTCCAGAACCCCCCTCCCTCCCCCCTCCCAATTCCCTCCACCTGGGACATCTCGGTGCACCAGCCCCAAGCATCAATCCTGGGCTGGCAATTGATTTCACATATGGTAATTAACATGTTTCAATGCCATTCTCCCATATCATCCCACCCTTGCCCTCTTCCACAGAGTCGACGTGTCTGATCTATACATCTGCGTTCCTTTTGCTGTCTCTCATGCAGGGTTCTCGTTACCATCTTTCTAAATTCCATATATATGCGTTAGTATACTGTATTGTTGTTTTTCCTTCTGGCTTACTTCACTCTGGATAATAGGCTCCAGTTCCATCCACCTGAGTAGAACTGATTCAAATGAATTTTTTTTAATGCTGAGTAATATTCCGTTGTGTATATGTACCACAGCTTTCTTATCCATTCGTCAGTTGATGGGCATCTAGGTTGCCTCCATGTCCTGGCTATTGTAAACAATGCGGTGATGAACACTGGGGTACACGTGTCTCTTTCAATTCTGGTTACCTCGGTGTGTATGCCCAGCAGTGGGATTGCTGGGTCATATGGCAGGTCTATTTGCAGTTTTTTAAGGAATCTCCACACTGTTTTCCATAGTGGCTGTACTAGTTTGCATTCCCACCAACAGTGTAAGAGGGTTCCCTTTTCTCCACATCCTCTCCAGCATTTATTGCTTGTAGATTTTTGGATTGCAGCCATTTTATCTTTTTTACTTTTTGTTTTTCACATTGATTATTCAGGTGCATATGCTATCTTTTTGGACTTTTATCCTTGATTTATTTGCTTAAATTAAAACTTTACTTTAAAAAAAGACAGTTTAAAATTCACAGCAAAACTGAGGAAAAAGTACAGAGATATCCTACATAGCCCCCTGCCCTCACACATTCTTAGCCTCCCCTGTTGTCAACGTTCTTCACCAGAGCAGTACAGTCATTACAACTGATGAACCTACATCGACATAGTATTATCACTCAAAGTTCATAATTCACAGTAAGTTTCCCTTTTGGTGCTGTTATATTTTATAGGTTTGGACAAATTTATAAAGACACACATTAATCATTAGACTGAAATACTTTTAATATATTTATTTTTTCATTTTTTCCCTCCACCAGTTTGAAAATTCAGAGAAGGCAATGGCATCCCATTCCAGTACTCTTTTGCCTGGAAAATCCCATGGACGGAGGAGCCTGGCAGGCTTCAGTCCATAGGGTTGCTAAGAGTTGGACACGACTGAGTGACTTCACTTTCACTTTTCACTTTCATGCATTGGAGAAGGCAATGGCAACCCACTCCAGTGTTCTTGTCTGGAGAATCCCAGGGATGGGGGAGCCTGGTGGGCTGCCATCTATGGGGTCGCACAGAGTCGGACACGACTGAAGCAATTTGGCAGCAGTTTGAAAACTATATTTTACATGTTTATTCTTTTTGTGGTTGCCCTAGATATTTTAATGTGCAAACAAGTTCAGTTCAGTTTAGTTCAGTGCAGTCGCTCAGTCTCTCCGACTTTTTGCAACTCCACGAACCGCAGCTCGCCAGGCCTCCCTGCCCATCACCAACTCCTGGAGTCCACCTAAACCCATGTCCATCAAGTCGGTGATGCCATCCAGCCATCTCATCCTCTGTCGTCCCCTTCTCCTCCTGCCCCCAGTCCTTCCCAGCATCAGGGTCTTTTCCAATGAGTCAGCTCTTCGCATCTGGTGGCCAACATATTGGAGTTTCAGCTTCAACATCAGTCCTTCCAATGAACACCCAGGACTGATCTCCTCTAAGATGGAATTGTTGGATCTCCTTGCAGTCCAAGGGACTCTCAAGAGTCTTCTCCAACACCAAAGTTCAAAAGCATCAGTTCTTCTGCGCTCAGCCTTTTTCACTGTCCAACTCTCACATCCATACATGACTACTGGAAAAACTATAGCCTTGACTAGATGGACCTTTGTTGGCAAAGTAATGTCTTTGCTTTTCAATGTGCTATCCAGGTTGGCCATAATTAATCAGTATCTTTATCTTCTTCCTCCCAAATTTAAGAGCTTTAGAATGCTTTAATGTTCTCCTCATCTCTTTTCTACCTAACATACTATTTTTGTCTAATATTTAAAATTTTTGCAGTCTGTAATCTCACTATTCAGACATTATTATTGTTGTTGCCTTAGTCAATGGAAGTTTATTTAGATTTACTCACAGATTTGCAATATAGTATCTCATCATTCCTTCCTTGTCTGAGACATTCCATCTGGGACCATTTTCCATCTGCCTAATGTACATTCTTTTAGAATTTCTTTTAGTGAGAGCCATTTGCTTGAAAATGTAGTTGCATTACCCTCATTCTCAAAAGATGACTTCACTAAGTATGGAATTTAAGTGAAGCTCTCAGGACATTGAAGATATTATTCAGCTATTTTCTAACTTTCATTGTTACTGCTGAAAAGCCAGCCACTAGTCTAATAAGCATTCTTTTAAATGTAATCTCTCTTTTCTGATGACTTTTTAAAAATTAAGATATATATTTTTTTACTTTAGAGTGAGTGAGCACAAATGTACAGCCTCCTGGAATTTTACAAAGTGAATATAATTATTACTTGGAGTTAAAAATGAAAATAAAATCTTACCCTCAATGTAGAAGCCTCCCTCGATCATTTCCCCATCTTCCCAAGGATAAGTTCTATTTTCACGTCTGTCTTCATATATCAATTTTATCTGTTTCTGATCTGGCATTTTTTTTTCTCTTTGTCTTTGGTGTTTTTCAGATTCACTCTGCTTTATCTAGATGAGGATTTCATCTTATATATTCTGCTCAGCATTTGTTGAAGTTCCTGGAGCTGAAGTCTTGGTGTCCTTTAACAATTCTGGAAAACTCTCAGTCATTAACTTTTCCACTGTTGCCTCTTCCTCATTTCTTCATTCCAGTCAATTCAGTGAGTATTACAACTTTTTACCCTATATTTCATGTCTCAACCTGTATTCCATACTGTTTATTTTTGTCTCTCTGGGTTACACTTTTAATCTATCTTTCAGTTCACTGATTCCTTCTCCAGCAGTGCTGAATCTACTGTTTAATTGTTCATTGAGTTTTAACTTATATTTGTCACTGAAGTTCTATTTGTTCTTTTTCAAAATATGCTTGATCATTTATTAAAGTCTCTTTTTCCTCACGATTTTCAATTAAAAAATATCTTGAAGCATATTAAACACACATTTTACATTCCATGTCAGGGAATGCTAATGTCAAATATTTCAAGTAGTGATTCAGTATCTATCCGTTTTGCTGGCTTTCACTCACAGTATTCTGTTTCCTTGTGTGTCTTACAATTTTTGGTGATAGCTGCATGTTCCTTGGAACTTCATCTGAGGAAATTATGAAGTCTCAGTTGAAATTACATTCTTCCAAAGAAAATTTGTGTTGACATCTGCCAGGTACTTGGGAGCTATACCTAGACAATGCCATTTGAAATCAAAATTTCTGTCTACAGATTTGGACCACAGACTCAAATGAATGGTTATGAATCACAGGGGAGAATTTATTACCTCTTCTCAGCATCATGTTAAGACTTATAAATCTCCTTACTTTTATCTTCTGCATTGTGGGTTTATTTTCCTTTCAATTTTTTTAATTTTAAAATCGTCTTATATTTATAGAAAAGTTTCAAAAACCATATAGAGACTTCTCATATGCTCTGTATCCATTTCCCCATATTGTTAATATATTTGTATGGTAAGGACATTTGTCAAGATTAGTGAACAAATATTGATAGGTTACTATTAACTAAGTCCACATTTTATTTATATTACCATTATCTCGGTTTTTACCTAATGCCCTTTTTCTTTCCCGGGATCCCATACCATGTTACATTTAGTCATCAGGTCTCTGGGACCCTTTGGCTGTGATGGTTTCTCAGGCTTTCCTTGTTTTTGGTGATCCTAACCTTTCTGAAGAGTGAAAGAAAGTGAAAGTCGCTCAGTCGTGTCTGACTCTGTGACCCTGTGGACTGTAGCCCGCCAGGCTCCTCTGTCCGTGGGATTCTCCAGGTGAGACTACTGGAGTGGGTTGCCATTCACTTCTCCAGGGGATCTTCCTGACCCAGGGATCGAACTTGGATCTCCTGCATTGCAGGCAGATTCTTTACCGTCCGAGCCACCAGGGAAACCTTTTGAAAAGTACTAGTCAGTTATATCGCTTAATATTTCTCTACTGGGATTTGCCTGGTTTTTTTTTCATGATTAGACTGGGACTATGGCTTTGGAGGAAGAAGACCCTGGAACGCTCTTATTTTTCATTCACTCTTTCACTTATGCTACAGCCCTTTGTGGTCTCACTTTCATGCTGTCTTTCTAGGTAGATTGCCCATTGTGGCTGAGCCCTAGGCTGTATCTCCTGATTACTGAGTCCTCAGCAGCCACCAAGACAGAAGCTTAGAGTCCCCAAGATATGGCAGATAGTCCAGCTCAGATTCTTGCTTCCCTCCCAGGCTAGTGACTTTCACTTTGGTTTCGGCCAAAGTGGCCTATAAATTCCTCACTTAAAAAAAAAAAAAAAAAAAAAAAAAAAACCTAGTTCGTCAATTTCCATAGGAAAGTGTTCTTATATAATTTATCCAACCTTTGATATTGTTTTCACTGGGAGAGTTATATGGGAGCTCATACTGCTGGAAGTGAAATTTGAGAGACGTCTGATACTACATGAAGCTTCAGTCTCACCTCTCACCAACTTCTCTTTCCATTTATTAATGAATTTGTATTGAACATCTATTAGGGGCCTGTATTTTGTTAGGCACCAGAAGACAACTGATGTGTAGCCTCTGTCTTTATGCAGCTGACAGTCTAGCAGGGAAGCAGCACGTTCTGGAGCGGCACAGTGGAGAAGCCATTGGGACAGTGGATCACAGAGAGAAAGGCGGAGAATGCCGAGAGAGAGAGACAGAGACAGAGACAGAGAAAAACACTGGAGCAGTTGGGAGGCATCAGGCCAGGAGAGCCTTGTAGACCATGCTAGAAATGTTAGATTTGCTCCTAAGAGCACTGAGAAGTCACTCACTGAAGCTGTTTTGATCCCAAAGTGTGACAGCGATCCAAGGGGCTTTTCAGAAGATCTCTCCAGGTTCTGGAGAGGATATATTGGACTTTGGGCTGAAAGATTAGGGATGGGGATGAAAGTGAAATTTGAGAGAAGTCTGATACTACCTAAAACTTTAGCAGCCCAGAGGACACAGTAGAAATAGGAAGAAGTGGGCTTGGAGAATTATTTAGGAAGTAGCATGCATGGAATTTGATGATGGTTTGAACAAGGGGGAATAAGGAAGAGAGAGCTCAAGGACGTTGCCCAGGTCTCTCAACAGAGCAACTGGAATGCCGGTGACATCATTACCTGAGAAGAGAACCCTGGGGGCAGGGGTGCAGGTCTGGGGAACCAGGAGGTTCAGTTTGTAACACATTTACTAGAGGGTGCCTTTGAGGCAACTAGAAGGAGGCATCATACAGGTGGAGGTCCAGAATGCAGAGACAAGGTCTGAGCCAGGGGCAGAAATGTGTGAATTAACTGGAGGTCCTGGAGCCAAGGGAATGGGAGGAGCAGAGAGTGGTGAGTCGGAGTGAAGGACAGGGGAGGGAACACACCCAGGAAGGGGCCACGAGGAACAGGAGTTCATAGAACTCCTTCTCATGGTCTCTCCAGATGCTGAGAGAGGGTACATTTGGTCCCAAATGTATATTTCATCATATGACTTGCAAAGCCCTTTCTGGGATGGGATCTTATTGGAAGCTGGTCTTTTTTCCTCCTGTTGGCACTACTCTTGGCCTGGCTTTCTCTGCTATAGTCATAGTATTTCTCCTTTTAGTCCAATGCACCATAAACCTTCTTGCCTCAGGACCTGTGCCTTAGGAAACTAAGGCCGCAAGAAATTAAGAGCATTCCTCAGGTAGAACCATGTAACCTGTCTGCACGTCATACCAAACCTTCTGGCCTTTCTATTATACCCGGGAGCACCCTGGAGTCCTCTTCCCTTTAGCAATGTGAGCTGATCAACTGCTGAATTTAGACAATTGGTTCCTTCAGGGAGAGTTTAAGAACAGTTGTGGGGGTTGGAGGGGGGGTGGAGTGAGGCCCCTGGCATTGCCAAATTCTGAACAAAGTGGGAGGGGAGGGAGGAGGCTGTGGGTTGGGCCTGGGGACAAAAAGCATGTATCTTTTTGGGTATGTAGTGGGGGAGGTGATGGTGGGTAGGGGTAGAGGAAGGGAGGGGTGATATAGGACAGACAGTCAGGGATCTCCAAAGACAAGATTTGTCTCAGTGATCCTTTTTTTTTGGACAGGGTGTACCAGGTCAAAAGGTACCTGTGCAATGAGACTGGTCTAAGAACCTGGGAAGCAGCCTTGACTTGGTGGGGTGGACCCTCAAAACCTTGAAGCAAGGCCGAATGTGCCTCTAGACGTGCTTTCCACCCTGAATTCCAGTCTGACGGAATCACATGACCCTCTTAAGCATTCAGGTATCTAAAAACTGACAAAAGGCCTTCTGAGCAATTGTGGGAAGTGGGCCTGTATCCCCTGGGTGGCCCCCTTGCAACTCACAGGAGACTGGGCAAGAAGTGAGCTTTGCCGACATAGGACAAATGCTCGCCTCCACCCTCTCCTCCCATCCTCATGGGACCCACCATTCTGAGTCCCCACAAAGTCCAGACTCATCATTCACTCAAGAGATACTTGATGAGCAGCTGTTATATGCCAGGCACAGTGGGATACACAGATGATTCAAACACGAGTCTTTCCCTCTGGGCAACTAGAAGAAGAGCCAAGACAAGAACCCAAATGGAAGTCACAGAGCAGAACATGAGAGGCAGCAAATGAAGTTTAGGAAGGCTTTGGATCATCTCTCCCTCCCTTACTTCTCTGCCCAACAAGTATTTCTCTGGCTTCCTTGGGCACAGATAGTTGGTGAATAAAAGCATGGGCTCAGGCCAGACTCCTAGGATTTTCTCCTAGCTCCTGCTCCCCACATGTCTGGTTGAGTGACAACAAGTAATTTACTTAATGTCCCCGTGTCTCAGTCTTCTCATTTGGAAATTGAAGATAATAGTAGTATTGATCCCATGGGATTAATGTGGGGATTAAATGAGTTAATACATGTCAAGCGCTTAGAATGTTTCCTGGCACACAGTCACCCTCAGAGCCTGATGTGAGCTAAGATGATGACAGTTGTGATAACAGCGATGCTGGTGGTGTGCCAGGCACTAGGGGTGCAGCCAGGAACACAGTGAATGGAGGGGTAAGGTCCATGATCTCATTGCTTCCAGACTGAGCAAAGGAAGGAGAGAAAACTGGGAGTCAGGGAAGGGCTTCACAGAGAATCTGGCTTTGAACTGAGCAGGCTCTGGAGCTGTGTGATGGAGTTGCATTGGGTTTCAAGCCAGAGCAAATACCTGGTGGTAGAAAGGAGGTAGTAAGTGTGTAGAGAGTGGCGTCTGAGATCCTGTCAAAGAATCATGCAGTAACAGCCCACGGTGTGAGAACTTACTCCATAGCCCAAGTCTGCCCCTTCCCTAGGCCCTTTCCCCTCTGCAGAGACACAAGAAGTGATGCAGTCAAAGAGCCAGTACTTCATCTGGAACAAGAGGGTTAGTTAGGGCTTTCTTTAAAGCCAGCAAGCCATCAGTTTGAAAGTGGCTGACTCCCCACATCCCTCCCTGCTAAGCCCAAGAAAGAAGGAGACTCAGAGCCCCCCAAGCACCTCCCCGCCCCGGCACCGCTTTCCTGTGGGCTGCCTGGGGCAGGAAGTCCCTCCTCTCCACGTGAACTGACAGCTGGCCTGTCCAGCTGCAGAGGGTCTGGATTCCTAGACCTCTAAAGGCTTGCCTCTCTGCTCTGGCCCATGTTTAGGATGTCAGCTGATGCTGGGCTCAGACTGGCCTGTGGAGGTGCCCTGGTTTTACTGTGCTCTGTCTTAAACAAGCCTCTTGGAGCTTCATCTGCCTCCATAGAAAACAGAGATAATAATAGCATCGCATAGGCCAGCTCTGAATGTCAAGTGAATAAACACATATGGAGAACGTGGTGCTGAATGGATGCTCAGTACACGCCGCTTTCTTTCCCTTCCTCTGGGCTCCTCTCTACACCTGCTATCTCAGCCGCACTTCACTTTCAGACCTGGGTGTCAGGAGGGGACAAGGAAGTGTGGGCTCTCAGAAGAGACAGGAAACAGCCAGTCATTACATTACCTCTCCCTCTTCTTCCTGGCAGCCTGCTGGGGAGGCCACATGAAGTGTGTCAGGGTAAGATCTCCCTGGGGTGAAATGGTCAAGTGAGGAACACTGCATCCCCACCCCTCACCTCTAGCACCCCAGTCCAGGTTTTTGTTGTTGTTCTACTCTTCCTTGGGGATCAGGAAGTGATTTGATGGTTTTTTTAACCCTCACGATTCGTTGTTGTTTGCAGTTGCTAAGTTGTGTCTGCCTCTCAGCAACCCCTTGGACTGCAGCACGCCAGGCTTCCCTTTCCTTCACTATCTCCCAGAGTTTGCTCAAACTCATGTCCACTGAGTTGTGATGCCATCCAATTATCTTATCCTCTGTTGCCCCCTTCTCCTCCTGGCCTCAGTCTTTCCCAGCATCAGGGTCTTTTCCAGTGAGTCGACTCTTCACACCACGTGGCCAAAGTATTGGAGTTTCAGCTTCAGCATCAGTCTTTCCAGTGAGTATGCAGGGTTGATTTCCTTTAGGATGGACTGACTGGATCTACTTGCAGTCCAAGGGACTCTCAAGAGTCTTCTCCAGCCCAACAGTTCCAAAGCATCAATTCTTCAATGCTCAGCCTTCTTGCCCCGATTAACTGATTGGAAAGTTTAATCTGCTACCCATCCCAAGGGCATTTTTATTCACTAGAGCAAACCATCCTAAGGAGAAGTAAATGCAAGTGTAGGGTCTGAAGAACTTCTTGTGGAAGGGCATTTGGGATCAGGAGGGCACAGAGGGCTGTGTGGGTCTCCTGAGAGTTCCTGGGTTGAGGACTTCCTGCACCTGAAAAGGGGGCTGAGGGTCCTGCCCTCTGTCACCCATCCCCACCTCTCCTCCAGGCATACTTCCTGCCTTGAGGACCTCACAGACTTCCCATCACAGAGAGGTAGCTATAGGGGGCCCAAGCACCCACACTAAGATCTACAACAAAATTACCATCCAGGCTCATTGTCCACAGGCTGCTCCTGCCCAGTGGCCAAGCCAGCGGAGATACTAAGACAGGCCCATTCCCTGGAGATGGGTGACTTCTTTATCAATGGCTTTGGCTCATTGCCTGGCACCCCTGCTGCCTCCCCCACCAAGGATGGCTTTGCCAAACCATCCTTAGACTGCTTGGCAGTCCAGCTGGCCAGGTGGACTCTCTCCCTCTCTCCTTTACTTGAGGTCAGATTACATCACCATCTGAGAGCTTCCCCATTTCCCCAGCTCACTTCACTATCCCTGTGGCTTTCTTTCATATATGCTGTTTCCCTAATCAAATCCTCCCACCTTTCATCTAGAGGGACCCAGACTAACACCCTGCCCCTATTCCCCACCCCCCCAGCAACATCCTGTTAATGCTGTGTATCTAAACTCACCCATCTCTAAACACACCTGGACCACACTCTCCAGGAGCCGGGCCTGATGAAAGGATTTGACAAAGTATAGCTAAGAGGTAACACGTCCTAGAGTATTTGCAAAGGTCTCAACCAAGAATAAAAAATACAGTAGAAGAGTGTTTATCCAGCATGCCCAGACCTCACCTACCTTTGATAAATATTAATAACATTTCAATAGTTTAGAAATGTTTATTTCTACAGCACATAATGCTCTAAAAACTCAAAGAAAAATAAAGCCAAATTTATTGTGGCCTATGCTGTATCATTTAAGATACGATATAAAGAATGATTCAGTTCAGTTCAGTTGCTCAGTTGTGTCCGACTCTTTGAGACCCCATGAACCACAGCACACTAGGATTCCCTATCCATCATCAACTTCCAGAGTTTACCAAACTCATGTCCATTGAGTCGGTGATGCCATCCAACCATCTAATTCTCTGTCATCCCCTTCTCTTCCCGCCTTCAATTTTCCCCAGCATCAGGGTCTTTTCCAATGAGTCAGCTCGTCACATCAGGTGGCCAAAGTATTGGAGCTTCAGCTTCAGGATCAGTCCTTCCAATGAACACTCAGGACTGATCTCCTTAAGGATGGACTGGTTGGATCTCCTTGCAGTCCAAGGGACTCTCAAGAGTCTTCTCCAACACCACAGTTCAAAAGTATCAATTCTTCTGTGCTCAGCTTTCATTATAGTCCACTCTCACATCCATACATGACCACTGGAAAAACCATAGCCTTGACTAGATGGACCTTTGTTGGCAGAGTAATGTCTCTGCTTTTTAATATGCTGTCTAGTTTGGTCATAAGTTTCCTTCCAAGGAGTAAATGTCTTTTAATTTCTTGGCTGCAGTCACCATATGCAGTGATTTTGGAGCCTCCCAAAATAAAGTCAGCCACTGTTTCCACTGTTTCCCTATCTATTTGCCATGAAGTGGTGGGACCAGGGGCCATGATCTTAGTTTTCTGAACATTGAGTTTTAAGTCAACATTTTCACTCTTGTCTTTCACTTTCATCAAGAGGCTCTTTAGTTCTTCACTTTCTGGCATAAGGATGATGTCATCTGCATATCTGAGGTGATTGATATTTCTCCCGGCAATGTTGAGTCCAGCTTGTGCTTCCTCCAGCCCAGCGTTTCTCATGATGTACTCTGCAGATAAGTTAAATAAGCAGAGTGACAATATACAGCCTTGATGTACTCCTTTTCCTATTTGGAACCAGTCTGTTGTTCCATGTCCAGTTCTAACTGTTGCTTCCTGACCTTCATACAGGTTTCTCAAGAGACAGGTCAGACGGTCTGGCATTGCCATCTCTTTAAGAATTTTCCACAGTTTATTGTGATCCACACAATCAAAGGCTTTGGCATAGTCAATAAAGCAGAAATAGATGTTTTTCTGGAACTCTCTTGCTTTTTTCGATGATCCAATGAATGTTGGCAATTTGATCTCTGATTCCTCTGCCTTTTCTAAAACCATCTTGAACATCTGCAAGTTCACGGTTCACGTACTGTTAAAGCCTGGCCTGGAGAATTTTGAGCATTACTGTAGTAGCATGTGAGATGAATACAACTGTGCAGTAGTTTGAGCATTCTTTGGCATTGCCTTCCTTAGGGACTGGAATGAATACTGACCTTTTCAAATCCTGTGGCCACTGCTCAGTTTTCCAAATTTGCTGGCATATGGAGTGCAACACTTTCATAGCATCATCTTTTAGGATTTGAAATAGCTCAACTGGAAATCCATCACCTCCACTAGCTTTGTTCATAGTGATCCTTCCTAAGGCCCACTTGACTTCACATTCCAGGATGTCTGGCTCTAGGTGAGTGATCACACCATCATGATTATCTGGGTTGTGAAGATCTTTTTTGTACAGTTCTTCTGTGTATTCTTGCCCCCTTTTCTTAATATCTTCTGCTTCTGTTAGGTCCATACCATTTCTGTCCTTTATTGAGCCCATCTTTGTGTGAAATGTTCCCTTGTTATCTCTAATTTTCCCCATTCTATTGTATTTCCTCCATAAAGAATGATAGGAAATAAAATAATACAATGGGTGTATGTGCTTTGTTAAGCCCATTATACAATATAAGCATATAGTGTAAATGGATCAAAATGTACTTTGAGAATAATCTCATGTTCCCAGTTGTGAGCCCCCAAGAAGCCTCCTGTTATGGTTTCTTCCAAGGGAACCAGAAGCTGCATCTAGGAGCAGTCAGAAAGTTGACATGGGTGAGAGGTAAGCTTCTAGGATGGAAGCCAGAAACGACCTTGGAGTGAGCAGGGCACTGGAGTGTAACTGAGCCAAGAGTAGCCCCTAGGCCTAGAACTGCAGCCCCAGCCCCTGATTCTCTGGCTCCTGTGCTCTGCGGAGCAACCTACAGGTATACAGATACATCCAGAGGCCATACAGTAAAGACCTAGACCACAGGCCATTTCTTCCTCAGAGTGCCCTGATCTCCTAGCTCTGTGTGCTCCAAGTTGATCCTAGCTCTTGAACTGGGCCTCACATGTCAGGGGCCACTCTCTCTGTACATCAGCTCTTCAGATCTGGCTTTTTTCCAGTGCTCAACTCCTAACTCCTCAAGAACCAGGACTGTGAGTGGCACATCAGTCAGGGCTCGGCCCCAGGGCTCTTGGGATGCTGTGCACAACACACGGGCACCCCAAACCCACCGCACAATGTAGTCTTCCTGGAAGGTCTCTCTGGATTTGCATCTGTTGCCACTGGCTCACATTTCGGAAACCTGGAGAAAACTTGAATATCATGAATGAGAATCTTATTTGGTCTTATGAGCTGTCTTTTTCTTTTTTTTTTTCCTTCTAGCTTTGTACTATAATAAATTGTCCGGTGAATCCTTGGACGTGGATGACATTCAGACCCATTTAGACTAATGAATTGTTTCCAAATGATACAGCTGCATCTGACTTAGTGGGTGGATCCTATCCTAAGGGACTCTTAAGATGCACGTTTGATTCTTCAGCAGGGAGAGTGGTACTAACATCCTTCCTTTGTGTCTCTTGCTTTTGCTCCTGGAGGCTTCTTGGCCCTGTATCAACCTTAAGAAACTCAGCAATGGAGTCTGGCATTGGGTAATTGTTGGAAAAGTCTGCCTTCCAGTTAGCACCCCTGCACTGGGGGCTGGAGGGGATCCTAAGAAAATGTACCCACTCTCTCTCCTGCAACAACTGGAGATGCAGGTGGGTGATAAGCTGTCTATGCTTCTAAGTGTTGAGGTTCCATCCAGAACTGAAGTATAAGAAACTATTACTTTATGAAATATGGCTGCTCTAAAAAGTTACATATAAATCTGATTGTGTTCAGGGGTACAGTTGGACAGATTCGGTGAAATTAGATTTTAAGTGTATCAGAGGCTCTGGGTATTTGAGAGCACCCTAGGGTGATGCTTGGAAAAGAGAGGAATCTGGACTTCCCTGGTGGTCCAGTGGTTAAGAATCCATCTTGCAACACAGGGGGTGCATGTTAAATCTCTGGTTGGGGAATTAAAATCCCACATGCTGCAGGGCAACTAAGCTTTCGGCCCACAACTACTGAGCCCACACGCTCCGGAGCCCTTGCACTGTGACTAGAGGGTCAGTGCACTGCAACAAAAGATTCTGCATGATGCAATGAGGGTCCTGAGTGCTGCAACTAAGACCCCATTCAGCCAAGTAAATAAAAAAAAATTTAAAGAAAGAAGAGGGAGGAATGTTATGGAGAGACAATAACAACCTGAAAATTCTACTTCGTTCATTTGCTCATTCATTTCATCACAAAATGAACCTTTTGTAGAGCACCAACTCTGTGCTTGGCTTTAGTCCCGTGGCTAGTGACACAAAGGCAATAAGCCACCTACTGTATTTTTTAAGTCAGGGAATGTGCTCAAGACATAGTGAAGCCTGCATCCCAGAACACCCTATGTTTACACCATGTGTGGGCATCCATCAGAACAGACCAAGGTCCTGCCCTTAAGCTCGACCAGCAGCAACCTTGCTTGGTAAGAGCCACAGAAAAGTCCCTGAACTGACATTTCCTACTCCTGAGGTCTGACTGAGCCATGTTGTGCTCCTTCTGTTGACATCATGGACTTGTCTTTATGCTAACAATACCATGAAAAATGCACGGAAAGGGAGTACTGGGGAGGGAGGCTCTGATGGAAGAGAGGAGACCACTGTGGCATCATTGAGTGGAAACTTAATACCAAGCACAGCGGGCAGGAAGAGCTCGCTTTCTTTGCAAAAGCACAGTCTTTTCTTCCATCTTTTGAAGAGATCACTGCACCTTCTCTCCATCCCTTCTCCACTTCTTCCTGCCGCCTCCAACCTGCGACTCCAGGAAAATCAAGCGTCTTTGAGGTCAACCATCCAGGGCCATGGAGAAAGCATATGAAAGCAATCCTTCTCGGAATTACAGCTGGAGGCTGCTTGACATATGTCGGCCTCACAGCACATGTGAGACGGCTGTGTTAAGCTGTAACAACAGCGCTCCACGCCACCAGGCAGCAAATGGATTTTGGTTCCGCTTTAATTTCTAACGAACGGCCAAGCCTTCACCACATCCATCAGCAGGAGCCCTGCCTGCCGCATTAATAGCCTTGCTTAATGGCTGCCTTCCTGCTTATCACACCTCAGCTTGATTAAATTGTTATATAAAGAGAAATGTTTTTGCAATAAATATCTGTTGGGAATTTCAATCAGGTTCCCAGGCCCCTGTTGCTGAGTCATGGTTCCTTTCTTCTCAGTTAATGAGGTTTTCATCAGCCCTGGCAGGGGTGGACTTGGAGGAGGAGAACTGATCCATTTCAGTAGCACAGAGAGGAGGGAAGAATAGAGATGTAAACACCAGCCATTGGGTGGGAGATTTCCAGCTGGGAATCTGGGAACAAGCCAGAGGTCCCTCGAACTCTCCCACCTTATTCCTGGGTCTGTGAGTGAAGTCCCTTCTCTGTGCTGGGAAAGAGTAGAGGGGAATCTGTGAGCAATGGTGGGGCCCTGCTCTGCTCACTCTGTCTTCTCCAACCTCATCCTTTCACCAGCCAAGCCAGATGTGGGATGTTCACAAGGAAGTCAGAGACCCAGAATGGGGGAGCAGGGAGCATGTGCTTACAGGCTTTCCAGACCTCTGAGAGCATGCAGTGTTATTATGCAGCAGGCCCTCTTCCCAGGACTTAATGAGTTGTAACCTCTGTAATCCTCAAAAAGACCCAACGAGGTTGGCATCATCTTCTCCACTTGGCAGATATGCACAGAGAAGCTTCAAAAGGAGGAAATGAGTTGACCAATTCACACAGTTGAGCAGGGGCAGAGCCAGCCTCTGACCCCAGCAGACTGCTTCTTAGCCATGCCTAGACCTGCACTGGATGCTGCTGGGCATCGGTGGGTGGTAAGTGCTTTTGAACACCCACCTACTCAACTGTGTGCTGAGTGTGTTACAGGGTATTGGAAACTGAAGATGATTGTATTCTTCTCTGCAAAGAGTTGGTGATAGAGTCGGGGCAAGAAAACACATCTGCGAAGTGGATCAAAAACAATCAAAAGGATAACCTTATTGTCTAGCAAGCAAACCAAAAAAAGAAAAAGAAACTATACACATATCTGAGCACCTCTGATCTCGGAAAGCAGAAAGGCTCCTTTCCAGGCCAGCCTTACCCAGCAGGTGTAAAAAACCTGTGGCTGGACTGTGGCTGGGGAAGGGGTTTGATCAGAAGGGTTGGGTAGCTAATCTAGGGTGGCTTCCTGAGTGTGGTGTCTTGTCAAGCCCTGAAGACACTAGTGGATATGGATGGGCATAGGAAAGGGATAAGTGAACTCACTGTCATCTCCTTCCAACCTCTCTAGGAGCCCAGGGGTAGCAGCGGGAGACCAGGCTCACAGAGGAGGGGATTGTCCATGTCTGGTAGAGGCTCCACTGAGAGTGTTTGTGAGTAGCCTGCAGAAGCAGGGGAAGGGACCCCACCTCACTGCTCACTGGCTGTGATGAGATAGCAAGGTGATGATTTATGTTTTGGCCATGTGGACCAGAACCTGAGCATTTTGACTCAGTATGAAATGTTCTATGGCTTCAGAAAGGGAGAAAAAGAGATGAATCAACTTTCCAAGAAACTAATTAACCCACAGATAGTTCCTCCTGTCGTTCTAAACCAAATATTGGACACGCACAATACTGCGCAGTTTAGAGATACCCTATCAGGACCCACAATAAACCAGTTTAATCATCTTTCCCTGGCAGATAATGAAGTTGTTTCATTTTATTTTGGTTTATATCATGTTGGGCTCTCCAGGCCCAGTGAGTAAAGGGCTGTCATCTTGCCAGAGCGGGTGTGTGTGTGTGTGTGGCGGCGGGGAACTGGTCCCTAGAAGAAAGGAGGCTTCTCACCACACTTTGGTCATGACAGTATAAAGTCTGTGGTGAGAAAAGTATTGTAGGAGAGGGGATGGGAGTGGGTTTACACAGTCGTCAAAAGGTAAAGAAAAGCTCAGGCTGAAGGGCAGCCCATGGCTGGGTACCAGTCAGTAAGAGGAGATGATTTGCTGAGTCATTGGACCACAGCCTCACTGGGCACAGTGTCTCCTCAGATAGCCTGACTCAGCCGCCACGATTGCAGCGAACTCTGGGAGGTTTCGGCCTCCTGCTAGGTAGGGCAGGCGGCCCTGTCTGTCCTCCAGGAGCACCCCAGGGCCCCAGGGCCCCATCTGGATGGCCTTAGTGCCCACTCTCTGCTGTCTCTTATACACCTCGCCACGGAACCCTGCCAGGTATCCCTGGCCCTCCTGACCTCCTGTCCCTTCATAGCATCTCTGCAACCTCAGAGCTTGAAGACTCAGTTTTCTTACCCAATAAATTGGGACAGTAAAACCTATCTCATAGGTTTACCCCAGCAGGGAGGATTCTGTGAGATAGAGTGCCCACTGGCTAGGATGACTTTTTAGGGAACCCATCCAGCCTAGGATGGGCTTTTAGGTAACGACCATGGTCATGTTTAATGATGTCTGCCTCCCAACCAAATCCCCTTTCTGCAAACTCCCTCATGCCAATGCCTGACTGACCTTCCCAAACCCCCACTTTTGTCATTTGTACTTAATTAGCCATAGGCCCTACCAAATGTCTGTGAGATCAAGTTCAAATTCCCTGGCTGGGTAACCAACACCCTCATCCATTGCCCCTAGTTCATCTGGCCAGACTCCTCTCTCACAACAACAGAGGCTGTGGATGAGGCTGTTGCATTTATCAGCCTGATAAGTTTACTGTTCTCCCTTCACACCAACCTATTTTCCAGTTTAAGAAGAAAGCAATTAATGTAGTTGGCTCTCAGTTTCTAATGAGTACATTGACAAGGATAATAGAAAAATAGATAATATTTGTGTTTGACTTTACATTTAAAAGAATATCTTTGTTGTTGTTCAGTTGCTAAGTTGTGTCCGACTCTTTGTGACCCCAGGGACTGTAGCATGCCAGGCTCCTCTGTCCACCACTATATCCCCAAGTTTGCTCAAATTCATGTCTGTTGAGTCGATGATGCTATCTAATCATCTTCTCCTCTACTGCTCTCTTCTCCTGCCTTCAATCTTTCCCAACATGAGTCTTTTCCAGTGAGTCAGCTTTTTGCATCAGGTGGCCAAAGTATTGGAGCTTCAGCTTCAGCATTAGTCCTTCCACTGAATATTCAGGGTTGATTTCCTTTAGAGTTGACTAGTTAGATATCCTCGCAGCCAAAGGGACTCTCAAGAATCTTCTCCAGCACCATAATTTGAAAACATCAGTTCTTTGGCACTCCGCCTTCTTTATGACCCAACTCTCACATCTGTACATAATATCTGTATATACACCTATCTTTACTGTTGTTTGAGTTGCTAAGTCATGTCCAACTCTTTTGTGACCCCATAGGCTGTAGCCTGCCAGGCTCCCCTGTGCATGGAATTCTCCAGACAAGAATACTAGAGTGGGTAGCCATTCCCTTCTTCAGGGGATCTTCCTGACGCAGGGATTGAAACTGGGTCTCCTGCATTGCAAGCAGATTCTTTACCATCTGAGCCACCAGGGAAGCTCATATATACATATAACTACACACTATTTCACACCTAGTTGAAATGGTAGTTTCAAGTTAACATTTGCTGAGCATCTTCCAGGTGCTTGTTACTGTACTAGGCAGAATATGAATCTGAAAATGAAGGACCTCAGGCTCCGTGGCAGGTCGAGATGTTTTGGGGTCAGCACTTCCTCC
Source organism: Antilocapra americana (assembly GCA_007570785.1). NCBI lineage: Eukaryota > Metazoa > Chordata > Mammalia > Artiodactyla > Antilocapridae > Antilocapra > Antilocapra americana. Next base: position 1,296,470 of record ML661799.1, on the reverse strand, counting down.
TGGTTACCTGACATCATTTCCCACATGTGAAACCATCTATGATCCCTTGGGTTTGCCCATCCTTGCTTGCTCACACAAAACGCAGATGCCAAGACACACATGGCTGCACACAGAGGCTTAAGTGCACAGAATTAATGTGGCATAAATTACTCCACCAAAGTGTGCAGGTTCCATGTGGCCTATCCTATCTGGCTGGATTACAACTTCTTGAAGCTTTGCATCTATTACCCTTCACAGGCTGCTGGACCGCCTGCAAAGCACAGTCATTTTTTGTTTACCCTGATTCCTTGGCCCTCATCCACTCCATGGCCATTGGGCTGTGCTCCTCTCAACTCAGGCCCCTCCCTTTGTCCTCCGTTTTGACCACTCCCAGATCTCTGGCACTTTCATCCTGGCATCACCAGCAGTCAGAGTAAGGAGTGAACTTGGCTTGGTGTTCACGGCATCTGTTTCCACCTGGCAGCACTAGCTCAGAATGGGGAGCTGTCAGGCTCAAGGGGAATTTGCACAGTAGTCCATGAAGCAGTCTGATCTTTTGCAGTTTGGGGAGAAAGAAAAGACTGAACTACAGTGAAGTGGCCTTTACTGCAACAGTTCTCTGCTCTTAGGTGACTTGCCAGTGTGAGCCACGGGAGCATGAAGGCTGCAGCTCTCACAGTTGTGTGGATGTTCCCTGGGAGTGCTATGGCAGGAAACCATCAGCACAGCACACCGAGGGTCAGGACAGGCTGGAGACTACAGATGCCTATCATAGATCCGGACGGACCTGAGGACCCATCCCTGGGATGGACTTTGGATCTGTCATCTAACCTCTCTGAGCTTCTATTACCTCACCTGTAAAGTTGAAATAATAACTTTACAAAGCTGCTGTGAGGAAATGCATGTGAAAGAGCAGAGCTCAGTCCTGGGCTCCTAGTCATCACTTGAAAACGTTTATTTGTCCCTTTGACAATCCTTGCCCTGCCCACACCATGGGATTGTCAGGAGGATTTAAAAGTGCTTTGTAAATTGCAAGGTGTATACAGTGGGAGATGCTGTCCTGTCAAGACAGGGCTTGCAAACTTATTTTGTGGGGACGAGGCAGAAAGCAAATATTTTAGACTTTGTGGGCCCTATAGTCTCTATTGCAACTATTCAGCTCTGCCAAGTGTATCAGGAGAGCAGCCACAGACAATAGGTAAATATGCCAATGCAACTTTATTTGAAAGACCATAGAGCAAGCCCGAGTTAGCTGGTGGGCCATAGTTCACCAACTGAGCATTAGAAGATAAGGTGAGGATCAGGCCCCCTTGTGTTATGTGACTGAGGGCCATTCCTTGACTCTTTTTTTGGTAGCTCAATGTGGAGCATTTGTTCTAGATCCACTGGGAGCCCCAATCCTCAGGAGCTACCTCCCTCAGCAGGAAACTTGGAACTGGGAAAAGAGCACAAGAGTTGCCTTCCACCCACCTCCCCTTGTCTCAAAAGTCTGCAGGTGAGACTCTAGGTTTGGTTACTTGTCCGGGCAGCAGTCCATCTGGAACAGGGTTGCACAGTCAAATGCCTACAAGTGAAGCTGGTAATAAAAGTGAGTAGAAGCTTGGGGTCCCTTCTCAGGGTGCCACTCAGTCTGTCTTCTGCTTTCTCACTTCTGGTTGAGGTGTGGGACCGAAAACAGCAGAGCCAGTGATGATAATAAATGGCCACTGGCACTCAAGGCCAGAAACAATAAGAAGTGGTGAAGACTGAGGTGAACTGGCCAAGTAATGGCCCATGTGAAGGGCCAGCTCCCATGAAGGTTGGCACTGAGTAATGGCGGGCGGGACACTGTTTCCATATCTTCCAGTGTTCAGGACATGCCTTAAATTCAGGTTTTCTTTCAAAGTCTCCCAAGTTAAAATATAGTATGCATTAAAACAAATGATAGAGCCAAAGGAAACAGACCCGGGACATCTAAGGAGATCATTTTGCGCCTCTGAGTTTCTACATCTGGAGAAATGAAAGCTTCAACTTGTGCTCTAGAGAACGCAGGGCCACGCAAGGAAAGGCTTCTGGACGAGAACCCTGGACATGCTCGACAGCCAGGGCTTCTCAGCCTCAGTATTTGGGTATTTGAGGCCCAATAACTCTTTTTGGCTGGGAGCTGTCCTGTACATTTTAGGATGCCCAGCAGCATTCCTGGCCTCTACCCGCAAGTGTGGGTCGCGCTTCCCTTCCCAAGTAGTAACATCCAAAACTGCATCCAGACTTTTGTCCCGAGGGGCAAAATCAGCTGAGTCTCAAGTCACTGGGTTAACCCCTCCAGAGATGGACAGAGGACGGCACTGTGAGGCAGGCCTGCCAAGTGATAGTGCTTCAGCAGCGATTTGTGGGCAAATGTTTCTAAATTAGCAAATTTTAATTTAGACCTAAATCTCCATTATTGCCTGAGGCTGGAGGAAAATTGGTGACCGTTTAAAATTAATTGGAACCCGCTGTGAATCAGTGGAGGGTGAAAAGCAGAAAAGGTCCGAATGATGAACTGGGCTAGAGCGATGGAGCAGAGGGGCAGGGGATGTGGGGCAACAGCTGGTGACAGATGGACAAGGACCCACGACTGGCTGGGAGCAGGGAGTCCTGCCAGGGGATCCTGCGGCCATGCTGTGGGAGCAGCGGCAGCTGTGGCCTCCACATGGGACCCTGAAGGGAAACCAGTGTTCAGGCTTCAGAGGCCTGGGGCTGGAGGCCACCAAGTTCCACAGGGAACATGACCCACCCGGGGCAGATGCAGGTAAAACAAACCCCTGAAAATAGGGACTGATTGTTCCTGAGGCCGATGGTACTTTCTTAAAGTATCCAAACACCCTGGGGCTGTGCTTTATGAAAACTACTGGAGTTGGTGTGTCAATTCTCTCACCTTAAACTCAGAAAACCATGATAAATGTAGATGATCCCTCAGAGCAGTGGCTAAGGGACTCAGTCTCAGCAGGATTAAGCTCTGGCTATAGGAATTGGAGGGCTTCTCTCCTGGTCCAGCGGTAAAGAATCCACCTGTAATGCAGGAGACACTGGAGATGCGATCTCAATCCCTGGGTTCTGATGGTTACCTGGAAGAAGGCATGGCAACCCACTTCAGCCCTCTTGCCTAGAGAGTCCCATGGACAGAGGAGCCTGGTAGGCAACAGTCCATATAGTGGCAAAGAGTCGAACGCAGCTGAAGCAACTAAGCATATGCATGCACATACATAGGCATTGGAAGCCTAAACAACATGGGGAAGGAGATGCAAGCATTTGAGGGAGAGATGACGGGGTTCTAACAGAAGTGAGGGGGTGCTGATGGGGCAGGCCTGGAGGCAGTGGCAGGAGTGACTTTGAGAAGGAGAAGGGGCTGAGAAGGGTCTTCTGGAGAAAAAGGCAAGGGCTAAGGGAAACCTTTAGTCAGAGGAGTGGACCTGGGGGTCTGGGTAGAGGAGCAGAGTTGGAGGAGGCATTTCTGTCAGGACGAGCTGTTGTCTCAAGCTCCTCTGAGTTTTGGTCTCAAGTGCTGCTGCTGCTGCTGAGTCACTTCAGTCGTGTCTGACTCTCTGCGACCCCATAGATGGCAGCCCACCAGGCTCCCCCGTCCCTGGGATTCTCCAAGCAAGAACACTGGAGTGGGTTGCCATTTCCTTCTCCAATGCATGAAAGTGAAAAGTGAAAGTGAAGTCGCTCAGTTGTGTCCGACTCCTAGCGACCCCATGGACTGCAGCCTACCAGGCTCCTCCATCCATGGGATTTTCCAGGCAAGAGTACTGGAGTGGGGTGCCACTGTCTTCTCCATTGGTCTTAAATGAGGCCTTAGCAAATCAGGGTTTCTTCTTTTGACTTTCTGTCATGGACACTTGAGGTCAAAAGAGTATAGCTTAGTTTGCCAGGCTGGAAGCATCTCTGAAATTTAGGCTGCAGGCCACCAAGGGCCTCCCAGGGAGAAGGGGGCCGTCTGAGCCCTGGCCATGTGTCTAAGACCTCAGCAGCCAAAATTACCCTTAGAAGCAGGAAAAGAAAACACAACTCCAGCCCCATTGTCCAGGACAATGGCCAGCAGTCCCATTTTATGAGTTAAAAAAACCTGAGGCGCTGGGAAGTGCGAGTCACTCAAAGCCACCCAATCAGGAAGCTGCAGGTGGGGAGAGGAGCCCCAGGGTCTGGACTCATTCCTGCTCTAGACTCCTTTGCATGTTCCAGGTTGCTCGTTTCAATACAACAGTGCCTATGGGTGTGGGCTTTCCTGGTGTCTCAGTGGTGAAGAATCCACCTGCAAAAAAGGAGCCACAGGAAACACAGTTTCAATCCCTGGGTTGGGAAGATTGCTTGGAGAAGGACATGGCAACCCATGCCAGTATTCTTGCCTGGAGAATTCCATGGCAGAGGAGCCTAGTGGGCTACAGTCTATAGGGTTGAAAAGAATTGGACAGGACTGAGTCATCTTAGCATGCACACATGCCTGTGGATGCAGTTAGATGAGATAAGAGCATCTGAGCTCAGGCCTCTGGGTGAGGAGTAGCTTGAACTCTCTGGGGGTTTGTCTGCCCAGGACACTTCAGGAGGGGACACGAGCACTGCTCTGAATTTTAGGACAAGCCTGCACCCCACCTCTACCCACCTCAGTCTCTACCACCCACTCGCTGGCCTTATTTGCTTTTGATGAGGTAGGCATGGTCTTCAATAATGCAGGCCCCCACCAAACACAGAAGAGGCCTGTCACCCAAAAATAACTTGAAAAGCAGTCAGAGGGAAGCAGATAAGCATTCAAAATCACTTATTTATAGCACAGAGAATGAAGCTGTCAAAGAGACTAGGGACAAGTGACAGCCACAGCTTCCTTTGAGGGGCAACTGGGTGCCTCTGCCACCCTATGGGGGTACCTTGGAATGTGCCTCTAGATCTGACTTAATCTGGTGGATCTGCAGAGAAGTGGAAGACAGGGAGAGGTACTGGGGAGGAAGGGAGGGAAGGAGAACATACTGCAACCTCAGTGAAGTGTTAGAGGGTGTCAGCTGGAAGTTTTGGGGAGGTGCTGACATCCCTCTCCCTGGAGGGGTTTAATGCAGAGGCTATGACCCTGTTCTGATGGTTTTAGTAGAATCCATGCATGAGGTTGGGAGATTTGAAGGGGTTAGTGCTATTTAACTCTGACTATGGCTGAGAAAGACACATTTTTGCTGCCTCATTCTCCATTTGTTCTGCAGGGAGACACCTTTGGCTTGAGTCCCTTTTTCACCCCCTCTTTCCTCCTCAGCTGTACCCCTTGGATCTGATGGTGTAGAAGTCAAGTCTAAAGTCTGGATCAGACACTGTGTACTAGACAACTTCTAATGTCCCCTTCCAACTCTGAGTTTGCAATTCTGGAATGTTCCAGCCTAGTGCTACGGTCTTTGGAAAAGAAACAGCCAAAGATTGTGTCGCATAAACAATTTTTTCAAAGCGACAAAGGAATGCAAAGCCAGAGAAATTCAGACTTGCATAACAGAATTGTTTCCGCAGGAGTTTCAATAAGAAAGGTGCTTTTATAGTTCTAAGTGTGTATTTTGTTAACTGAAAACCAAAAATAATACTCTGGCTGATCAAAACTGACAGCACCAAACTTAAACGTCACCGAATCCTGAACAACATACACAATCCGACCCAAATCAGCGAGATTCTATCTGGACCATCAAAGTGAATGGCAGCCTGGTTCGAAACCACAGAGGGTCCAAAAATGCCTATGAGGCCTGGTGGACTAGCCGGCCTCTGACACAGAACAGACAGAAGAGTTATGTGATTCTGCACTGCTCACCTTCGATTCCTTCCCTCACTCAGGATGATTGCTCCCGATGGCAATCAAGGTAAAACCGATAGTGGTTTGTGAAGGCAACTGTAATTCCTAATTGATCGGTCACGTTGCATTTGATTCATTCCACAGAAACTTATAAAGTGGAAGAGTGTGAACCCTGCAAAAGCTGTGCGTTTATGCCACAGCCTACCTGCCCACAGGTCTATGTCATGGATTCCCCGTGAGCCTGGAACCGTGCCAAAGGAAACAACAGACTTGGAAGACAGAGACTTCTCAAGGAGCTGAAATTGCTTTGGGGAATAAGGATGACTGCAAGCATGTGATCTAAGTCGCTTCAGTTGTATGACCCTATGGACTGTAGCCTACCAGGCTCCCCTGTCCATGGGATTCTCCAGGCAAGAATACTGGAGTGGGTTGCCATGCCCTCCTCCAGGGGATCTTCCCAACCCGGAGATTGAACTTGTGTCTCCTGTGAGTCCTGCATTGCAGGCAGACTCTTTATATGGGCTTCCTTATGGGAAGCCCCATAAGGATGATTAGGTAATTCATTTTCTTTGCATTAAGAGATGATTTGTTTTGAAATAATTTCAAACTTAATGCAAAGCTATTAGTACAACAGAATGAATTCCTATATCAAACACCTTCACCCAGATCCCATCATTAATGTTTCACTGCATTTGTTTCTGCCCCCCTTCTTGTGTATGCTAATTTATTTATATTTGTTGTTGTCAGTAGCTAATGCGAGTCTGTCCTACTCTTTGTGACCCCATGGACTGTCGCCTGCCAGGCTCCTCTGTTCATGGAATTTCCCAGACAAGAATACTAGAGTGGGATGCCATTTCTTTTTTTTCCAGAAGATCTTCCCAGACCAGAGATCTAACCTATGTCTCCTGTATTGGCAGGTGGCTTCTTTACCACTGAACCACCAGGGAAGCTCATATTTATGTTTATCTATACTCATTACTTGGGCTTCCCTGGTGAATCAGATGATAAAGCATCTGCCTGCAATGCGGGAAACCTGGGTTTGATCCCTGGGTCGGGAAGATCCCCTGGAGAAGGAAATGGCAACCCACTCCAGTACTCTTGCCTGGAAAATTCCATGGATGGAGGAGACTGGTAGACTATAGTCCATGGGGTTGCAAAGAGTTGGACATGACTGAGCAACTTCGCTTCTTTCTTTATACTCATTATTATGGGCTTCCCATATGGCTCAGTGGTAAAGAACCCACATGTCAATGCAAGAGACTCAAGTTTGATCTCTGAGTTGGGAAGATCCCCTGGAGGAGGAAATGGCAACCGACTCCAGTATTCTTGCCTGGGAAATCCCATGGACAGAGGAACCTGGTGGGCTATGGTTCATGGGGTTGCAACAGAGTCAGACGTGACTTAGTGACTAAACAACAACAACATACCCATTACCTCTAGCATTTCTCTAAATTACTTGGAACCAAGCTGCAGACATGATTTCCTATTGTTCTTAAATACCTCAGTGTGTGTTTCCAAAACTCAGGATATTCTCCACATTGCCATATGGACCTACAAATCAGGAAATCAACACTGACACAACATCCTCATCCAAACCTCAAACTCCATTCAGATTTCCCTGACTGGACCCTCCAGGTCCAGGTGCCATCAAAGGGCAGACACAGCCTTTGATTGGCATGTCTCTTTAGTCTCCTCTCTCTGGGACAGTTCCTCGGGGTTTGCATTCTCTAGGATGTTCCTCGACCTACGTGATCTGATATTTCTTTCTGGCAGAGTCAGGTCAGGCTTTCCTCACAGGAATATTGCAGAGATGACACTGTGCCCTTTTCAGCACCTCACACTGGAGTATCTCACGATGCCCATCTATCTCAATTTTGGTTGACTTCTTGATCATGTTGCCAAGTTTTCCACCTTAGAGTCATCATTTTTCCCTTGCAGTTCAGTAGTATATAATGTCAATATCTTGTTTATGATGTCAATATCCTGTCCCTCATTTGACCTCTACCGACCATCCATAGCCTCCTTTGATGACGCCCATCTGAATCAAACACTACCATGATGGTTGCCAAATGGCAATTTTCTTTCTTTTATTTATTTATTTATTTATTGTTTTTGCCATACAATGCCAGGATATCGACATGGGTTTACATATGCTCCCCCTCCAGAACCCCCCTCCCTTCTCCCTCTCCCCGGGAAATCTCGATGCACCAGCCCCGAGCATCAATCCTGGGCTGGCGATTGATTAGACATATGATATTAATATGTTTCAATGCCATTCTCCCATATCATCCCACCCTTACCCTCATCCACAGAGTCCACGAGTCTATTCTATACATCTGCGTTCCTTTTGCTGTCTCGCATGCTGGGTTCTCGTTGCCATCTTTCTAAATTCCATATATATGCGTTAATATACTGTATTGTTGTTTTTGCTTCTGGCTTACTTCACTCTGGATAATGACCCCATCCTCACTTGTTTGTTGTTCTACTTGAAAAGATAGCTTTTCCTTTTCTCCTATGTGTTTGTTTCTATTTTATTTATATCAGTGTGAATTTATAGACTCCTATCTTGTTCAATGGGTTGTATATCTTACTATTATTAATTATTTTGATGCTGAAATTGTCCCAGATTTAACCAGTAGGGTGATTCTTGTGTCCTTTTGATATATTCTAATCACTCGTAAAGCACCTCCTTACTTCTTGGCACAAAATACACTGTAGGATCATCTTGTCCTTTTCCCACCCCAGCCTAGAATCAATTGTTTCTCTAAGGAGTACTGGTTCCTTTTAGTGGTGGGTAGTATTTAGATACCAAGATTTGACCTCATTGCTACTGTGGTGTCATTGCTTCTAGGCCTTTTAGACAAGGCTAGAAAACAATTTTTAATTTTTTTTTTAATTTGAAGAAAATTGCTTTACAATATTGTGTTGGTTTCTGCCATACAGCAACACAAATCAATCATAATTACGTACATATATATATGTACTCCTTCCCTGTTGAGCCTCCCTCCCTTCCCTCTATCCCACCCCTTTAGGTCATCACAGAGTGCCAAGCTGGGCTCTCTGTGTTATATGGCAGCTTCCATAATTTTATATAAAAAACATAAATTTATACTCTTTCCTCTAATTCCAATCCACACCTACAGTTTATTCTAGCCTCTTCTGTTTCCATGTTTTTTAGTGCCATCTCCAAATGTGAGAAACTTGGTTCTCATTATTCTTAATGTATGCACTTATGTGCTCAATCAATTTACTTATTTGCTAAATGGATCCCATCTCCCAAATATGCTGATCATCTACAGAGCCTGCTACTCACATCCAACCCACTCCTATTACTTTACATCCTGGCATACTGAGGAGAACATGGTCCAAGGTGCCTCTTCATGGCAGCCCTATCTGTTTCTGCCCTTACCAGCCTGTGAGAAACCCACCTCTAACTGTTCTGAGCCAGGGAGGGAAGGGGCAAGGATAAAGGAAAGGAAAATGCAAAGAGCTGATAAAGGAGCAAACAAAAAATCATATCAAAGTTAAATGACTATGTTGCACAGTTTGTAAACGGCTGAACCCAAACTAAAACCAGGACTTCTAGTTCACTCCCCTACATAACAGAAGAGACCATCATACACAGCATGATAACTGTCAAGCCCTAGAGCAGGTGGCATTAATTTGTCTTTTTCATATCTTCCACCGTATGGGTTATCTGTTTCATTTGTTTGGTTTTATTTCTTCATCACACAATCTTGGCATCTGAAGGTTGTGCAGAATACCGAGGGCAGGTAATGAATGTAAGCATGAAAATCATGAAAGGAAAAAAAGAAAGCTAACGGTGGCAGTAACATACTAAGGTGATCCCCAGTGAGTTGGGTACTTGCATAATCCCTTCCTCTTGAGTGCAAGCAAGACATGCGGCTGCTTGTGGCCAACCTAATATGGCCAAGGTGATGGTTGTCACTCCTGTGATTACATCACTGTGGACCGACAACTCCGTCATAGCACGGTGCTGCCCTTCTGTGTGGAAGCCGCCATGTGGTGAGAGGCTTACATGGCAAGGAGCTGCAGGCAGCCTCTAGGAGCCAAGAACTGGCCTCAGATGATAGCCAGCAAGTAGACGGGGACTTTGCTATTACATCTGCAAGGTACTGAAATACGTCTGTCACATGAGCTTGGAAGAGGCGCCCAACCTTCAAAACAATAAAACCCCACAATCCAGCTTATACCTTGACTATGTAACAAATTATAACAAAACTATATATATATATATATACACGCACATATATATATACACATACATACATATCCAGTTGTGTTTTACTTACCTATTACTACACTGAAAACTACCCTGAAACTTAGGGGCTTCAAATAGCAGCTGTTTTATGGATTAGAATTTGGATGTAGTGCTCAGCTTGGTGGCTGTTTTCTTCTGGGAGGTATGGGCTTGGGTCGTTCCAGAGGCTGGACTGAGTCAGGAGGTCCCAGAACAGTCTACTCATCTGTCTGGCACCTCAGTGATCCTGTAGTGGTATCTCTTTCTACAGGTGGTGAGCTTGGGCTTCCCTCACAGCCTGGTGATCTCAGAGTGGTTGGAATCCTCCCATGGCAGTTGGCTTCCATGAGGGAATGCTCCAAAAGGTCAAAAGTGAAATCCTCGGATCTCTTAAAGCCTGGCCTCAGAGATTACCGCTGCAGCTCACTGTACTGGTCAAAGCCATTCACAGGTTTGGGGTGGGGTGGTGGTGGGGAATAGGCTCCACCTTTCCATGTGCTCAGCTGTTCAGTCCTATCCGACTCTTTGCCACCCCATGGACTGTAGCCCACCAGGTTCCTCTGTCCATGGAATCTTCCAGGCAAGAATACTGGAGTGGGTTCCCATTTCCTTCTCCATACAGTTAGTAGTAATAAATTTGTAGCTGTCTTTAACCCAGTACAATTTAATTAGGCAAATTATTTTGCCCTTTTACAGAAATAATGAGTATTTACCTCATAAAGTTGTTGTGATAATTAAATGACTTAATGTATGCAAGGTGCTTATTATAGCGCCTGGACATAATAACTGCTAAATAAGTGTTTATTGTTCATTTCAGTCAGTTCAGTCTCTCAGTAGTGTCCGACTCTTTGAGACGCTATGGACTACAGCACACCAGGCCTCCCTGTCCATCACCAACTCCCAGAGTTTACTCAAACTTATGTCCATTGAGTCGGTGATGCCATCCAACCATCTTATCCTTTGCCATTCCCTTCACCCACCTTCAGTCTTTCCCAGCATCAGGGTCTTTTCAAATGAGTCAGTTCTTTGCATCAGGTGACCAAAGTATTGGAGTTTTAGGTTCAGCATCAGTCCTTCCAATGAATATTCAGGACTGATTTCCTTTAGGATGGACTGGTTGGATCTCCTTGCAGTTCAAAAGACTCTCAAGAGTCCTCTCCAACACCACAGTTCAAAGGCATCAATTCTTCGGCACTCAGCTTTCATTATACTCCAACTCTCACATCCATACATGAGTACTGGAAAAACCATAGCTTTGACTAGGTGGACCTTTGTTGGCAAAGTAATGTCTCTGCTTTTAATATGCTGTCTAGGTTGGTCATAACTTTCCTTCTAAGGACGAAGTGTCTTTTAATTTCATGGCTGCAGTCACCATCTGCAGTGATTTTGGAGCCCCCCAAAATAAAGTCAGCCACTGTTTCCACTGTTTCCCCATCTATTTGCCATGAAGTGGTAGGACCAGAGGCCATGATCTTAGTTGTTCTGAATGTTGAGTTTTAAACCAACCTTTTCACTCTCCTCTTTCACTTTCATCAAGAGGCTCTTTAGTTCTTCTTCACTTTCTGCTATAAGGGTGGTGTCATCTGCATATCTGAGGTGATTGATATTTCTCCTGGCAATCTTGAGTCCAGCTTGTGCTTCATCTAGCCCAGTGTTTCTCATGATGTACTCTGCATATAAGTTAAATAAGCAGGGTGATAATATACAGCCTTGATGTACTCCTTTCCCTATTTGGAGCCAATCTGTTGTTCCACGTCCAGTTCTGACTGTTGTTTCCTGACTCACATACAGATTTCTCAAGAGACAGTTCAGGTGGTCTGGTATTCCCATCTCTTTCAGAATTTTCCACAGTTTGCTGTGATCCACAACAAGGAAAACAGTGGGGGAGATTCCTCAAAAAATTAAAAATAAAAGTACCCTATGATCCATCAATCCCACTTCAGTATATATCCAAAAGAACTGAAATCAGGATCTTGAAGAAGCTGCACTCCCATGTCCTCTGCAGCATTATTCACTATAGCCAAAACAACCCAAGTATCCATTGAAAAATGGATAAAGAAAATGTGGTATATATATGTACGATGGAGTATTATAGTCTATATTCAGCCTTAGAAAAGAGGGAAATCTTGCCTTTTGCAACAACATGGGTGAACCTAGAGGACATTTTATGCTAAGTGAGTATGCTAGTCACAGGGGAACAGATACTGCATGATGTCATTTATTTAGAGGTATCTGAAATAGACTCATGGAGGAGGAGAATATGATGGTGGCTGCCAGGGATGGGGTGATGGTGGAAATGGGGAGCTGTTCAATGAGTATGAAGTTCCAGTTTTGCTGGAGGAACAAGGTATAGAGATCTGCTGTGCAACATAGTGCCTATAGTGTAATGTGCAATTCAAAATTTGTTGAGAAGATAGTTCTCATGTTAAGCATTCTTACCACAAACAAAAAACAACCAAAGGGACACGGGAAATTTTGGGAGGTATCAGTTATGTCTATTACCTTGATCGTGGTGGTGGTATTATGGGTTTTTGCCTATGTACAGATTCATAAAATGATATCCATTAGATATGTAAAGTTCTTTGCAAATTAATTATATCTCAAATGTTAAAAATTGATTTAAATAAAAATGTATTTTCCAAAACATCTTTACCTTTCACATCCCTTGCTTGGCATGGCACTTTGGATAACTTGAACTATATGAAAATGGCTATTTGATCATTTTGATATACAAAGATGGTATTTGATATGGCTCAACCTAATACGTGCTCAGTAAATGTTTATTGAATGAATAAGTACTTAATATCTATTTAAAATTTTTACTTAGTCAGTTGAATTAGCCAATTCCAGACAAGATCTCTCTGAAAACCAGACTTAAATATCCAATTCCCTTCTTGACATTTCCTCTGGGCTGTCTAATAGGCATCTCAAGGTTGACATGCCCAAAGTGAAGTTCCTACCCCAGGGCCCATCCTGCAGTCCCGGCATTCCTTCCTTTCTTTTGAGTCTCAGAAAATGACATCACCATTCTCGTGAGAAGTACATATATATAGAGAGAAAAGTGTGCTTTATGCCTTAATTTCTCTCTTTTCCTCACAGTCAATTCACAAGTAAGTCTTGTTGGGCTTTTTACAAAGGCTTCCTCGAGTCTGCCATTGCCAGTTCCATCCTGGTACAAAGCTCCATCATTTCTTCCCTGTCTCCCTATTGATTTTTATTCCACTTACTGTCCTCCAATTCTTACAGTCTATCTTACACTCAGAACCCCAGATAATGTTTAAAAATGAAACCCAGGCCATCACACTCCTCTCCCATGACATGGTCCTGACCACGTCTCCAGTCCCCTCTTCTACTGGTTTACTCTCACCCACTTGAGTCTCATCACACTGGCTTTACGCTGTTGTTTAACATGCCAACTCCTTCCCTTTGCAGAGCTGTTCTTCTCGGGACATTCTCCCTCCAGATACTGCCCTGGCTAATCACTAACTTCATCCATGTCTCTGCTGAGTTCTCAGTTCCCAGAGAGACCCCTCTGAGCTTCAGTAGCCTCTTTGACTACAGTGGGAGGAGACTTGCCTCTGACTCATTCATCATTCTCTCCAGTACTATGCCTGGAACATGGTGGACATTTAAAAAATGGTTAAATTAATGAATTAATAAATCACAAATGGGTGAAAGACACAGGAATCTGGAGACGGAAGAAACATTTCAAAAGCTGTCAATAGATGATTTCCAAAAGTGACACATTTTTAACTAGGAAAAGTAGAACCAGTAAGTCCTGTGGCAATATAGAGGAGGGTGCTCTTGGAAAGCTTCAGGGAAGAAGTGGTATTTGAGATGGTCCCTGAAGGGCCAGGCAGGATTTCTATAGCCATAAAAGGACAGATAAGATACTGGTAGGTGTGGAGGATTCCCAGAGCTTTTTGTATGGCTTGAATGCAGTGTGCCCAGAGGAAACCAGGCCAGAAAGCTGTCCTGGGGCATCAACTAAAAAGCTCTGCTCTTTGATCGGTGGGGACCCTCTGAAGAACTACAAATGAAAAAAGGAAACCAGCATTCATTAACTGCTTCTTAAGCTGCAGGCACCAAGCTAGGAAATTTTACATTTGATAGTCATCTCTTGTATTATATTAAGAAAATGACCCAGAATCACATAAAATAGTGTCTGTGAGAGGTAACTGTAGCAACAATGTGCAGGATTGGTTGGCAAAGAGAGGCTTGTAGAAAGGAGACCAGCCAGGAGGCCAAAAGTGATGAGGGCTCAACCGGGGGACATTGCAAAAGAGGTAGTTAATATAATTGATGATATAAAGACATAGTGTGTGTGCATTTTTATTTTGGTTATCTTTTTGATGTTCATTGACATCCATAGTTTAGAAAATTCAAGCCGTATAGAAAACTCTGAAATAAAAGCATTTTCCTCCCTTGGCCCCTCCTCCCAGTTCCTCTTCCCCACCTAACTACAGTTATCACGTTTCCACTCCTCTGGGATGAGAAGGAAATGATGATGTTGCTGGGACATGGTGTCAAAGACAGGAGCAGGCTGAATGGGAGTGAAAGATGCCTCTGAAGCTTCCATCATGACTTAAGGATGGCCGTGCCATTATCTGAGCTAGACAATCCAGGGGTAGGGCTGCTCCCTGTGTGTGGGAGTCAGTGAAGGAATGCATACTACCTGAATTCTGCCTACTCATTCTTCTTCCATTTGGCCCATGGACTCTTACCCTGTGAAGCTGTCATGACCAGAAAAAGGTCCATTTCACCCTCCTTGCATGCTCTGCCCCCACACTCTGTGTCTCCTGAATCAAGATGGCTCGGAATATAGAGAAGGGACCAAGATCTCCAGGCAGCCTGTGCCACTCTGGAGACTACTCCCAACTCTCCCGCTTCCTGCATTCCTGTCCCATGGCAGCAGGAAAGCTGCCATTGTTGCTCAGTCACTAAGTCATATCTGACTCTTTGTGACCCCATGGACTGTAGCACTCCAGACTCCTGTGTCCTCCACTACCTCCCTGAGTTTGCTCAACCCCATGGACTGTAGCATTCCAGGTTCCTGTGTCCTCCACTACCTCCCTGAGTTTGCTCAAATTCATGTCCACTGAGTCGGTGACCATCTCATTCTCTGTCTTCCCCTTCTCCTGTTGCCCTCGGTATTTCCCAACATTAGGGTCTTTTCCAATGAGTCAGCTCTTTGCATTAGGTGCCCAGAGGATTGGAGCTTCAGCTTCAGCATCAGTCCTTACAATGAATATTCAGGATTGATTTCCTTTAGAATTGACTGGTTGGATTTCCTTGTAGTCCAGGGGACTTTCAAGAGTCTTCTCTAGCACAACAATTAGAAGCCATCAATTTTTCTATGCTCAGCCCTCTTTATGGTCCAAATTTCACATCCTTACATGACTACTGGAAAACCATAGCTTTGACTATGTGGACATTTATCAGCAAAGTGATGTCTCTGCTTTTTAACATGCTGTTTAGGTTTGTCATAATTTTCTTTCCAAGGAGGAAGCATCATTTAATTTCATGGCTGCAGTCACCATCTGCAGTGATTTTGGAGCCCAAGAAAATAAAATTGGTCACTGTTTCTACTTTGTCTCCTATTTGCATGAAGTGATGGGACTAGATGTCATGACCTTAGTTTTTTTAATGTTGAGTTTCAAGCCAGATTTCTCACTTTCCTCTTTCACCCTCATCAAGAGACTCTTTAGTTCCTCTTCACTTTCTGTCATTAGAGTGGTATCATCTGCATTTCTGAGGTTGTTGATATTTCTTCCTGAAATCTTGATTTCAGCTTGTGATTCATCCAGCCCAACATTTCACATGATGTACTCTGCATAAAAGTTGAATAAGCAGGATGACAATATACAGCCTTGACATACTCCTTTCCCAATTTTGAGCCATCTGTTATTCCAAGTCCAGTTCCAACTGCCACTTCTTGACTTGCACACAGGTTTCTCAGGAGACATGTAAGGTGGTCTGATATTCCTATCTCTTTAAGAATTTTCCACACTATGTCATGATCCACACAGTCAAAGGCAGTAGCGTAGTCAATAAAGCAGAAGTAGATGTTTTTTTCTGTAACTCCCTCGCTTTCTCTATGATTCAATGAATGTTGGCAATTTGATCTCTGGCTCCCCTGCCTTTTCTAAATCCAGCTTGTACATCTGGAAGTTCTCTGTTCACATACTGTTAAAGTCTAGCTTGAAGGGTTTTTGAGCATAACCTTCCTGGCATGTGAAATGAACACAATAGTACGATAGTCTGCACATTCTTTGGCATTGCCCTTCTTTGGGACTGGAATGAAAACTGACCTTTTCCAGTCCTGTGGCCACTGCTGAGTTTTACAAATTTGCTGACATATTGAGTGCATCACTTTAATAGCATCATCTTTTGGGATTTTTTTTTTAATTTTCTTTACTTTATTGTGTTGGTTTCGTCATAAATTGACATGAAACCGCCATGGGTATACATATGCTTCCCCTCCAGAACCCCCCTCCTTCCTCCCTCCCGATTCCCTCCTCCTGGGTCATCTCAGTGCACCAGCCCTGAGCATCAACCCTGGGCTAGCGACTGATTTCACATACGATAATTAACATGTTTCAATGCCATTCTCCCATATCATCCCACCCTTGCCCTCTTCCACAGAGTCCACGAGTCTGTTCTATACATCTGCGTTTCTTTTGCTGTCTTGCATGCAGGGTTCTTGTTACCATCTTTCTAAATTCCATATATATGCATTAGTATACTGTATTGTTGTTTTTCCTCCTGGCTTACTTCACTCTGGATAATAGGCTCCAGTTCTGTCCACCTGAGTAGAACTGATTCAAATGAATTTTTTTTTAATGCTGAGTATATGTGTATATATACCATTGTGTATATGTACCACAGCTTTCTTATCCATTCGTCAGTTGATGGGCATCTAGGTTGCTTCCATGTCCTGGCTATTGTAAACAATGCAGCGATGAACATTGGGGTACACGTGTCTCTTTCAATTCTGGTTTCCTCAGTGTGTATGCCCAGCAGCGGGATTGCTGGGTCATATGGCAGTTCTATTTTCAGTTTTTTAAGGAATCTCCACACTGTTTTCCATAGTAGCTGTACTAGTTTGCATTCCCACCAACAGTGTAAGAGGGTTCCCTTTTCTCCACATCCTCTCCAGCATTTATTGCTTGTAGATTTTTGGATGGCAGCCATTCTGACTGGTGTAAAGTGGTACCTCATTGTCGTTTTGATTTGCATTTCTCTGATAATGAGTGATCTTTTGGGATTTGAAATAGGTCTGCTGGAATTCTTCACCTCCACTAGCTTTTGTTCGTGGTGATACTGCCTAAGGCCCACTTGACTTCACACTCCAGGATGTCTGGCTCTATGGTGAGTAACCACATAATCATTGTTATCTGGATCATTAAGACCTTTCTTGTACAGTTTTTCTGTGTATTCTTGCCACCTCTTCTTAACCTTTTCTGCTTCTGTTAGGTCCTTACTGTTTCTGTTCTTTATCATGTCCATCCTCGCATGAAATGTTTCCTTGATATCTCCAATTTTCTTGAAAAGAGTACTAGTCCTTTCCATTGGTAGACAAAAGGACCTCAAGAAAGTGAATAACTATGCCTTACTTCTCTTACTCTGTCTAAAGAAGACTTCTTACATTAAGAAAGTCATAACCTCTACTACCCACAAACATCTCCTAGCTACCAGTCATGGCCCCACAAATATATACAATTGGGCCCTTGAACAACATGGGTTTGAACTGTGTGGGGCCACTTTACACTATTTTTATTCAATAAATAGACATGTAAAACAGCATATGCAAGACTTGTATTGAAGTGGATAACCTCTGCTTACACAGACATAGGTGAATGATATTTAATATAAATTAATAATGCATTAGTTTTCTTACTGTTTTATAACTTTACTTTCAAAGAATCACATTACCATGCAGTGTCTCTCTCATAATTGGAGAGACTATTTATCAGCCTATTATCACAAGTAAGCCACTTTAAAAAAAAATAATGTAACAATGTTTCCAATACTGTATTATGAATATGACTGTAATACTCCATGCCATAAAAATTTTATAACTATTCATTCATTAGTGTAGATGCTAGGCTTCCATGAAGCAATTTTATTGATTACACTAAAGCAGTTATATTGATGCTCCTTCATTATCAATGCATGAATCATCTTACCTGTAAATAAATATGAAATTCTTTTTCACATTCTCTTTTCATTTTTGACATTTAGTCATAATATGTATAATGTTTACAGCATTTTGTATCATAGGAGATATATTAATTAGGTACAGGCAGATAATGCAGCTTTCAAACAGATGACATACACTTATTGTATTGATATAGTACAGTACTATAAATGTATTTTCTCTTCCTTTCTTAATAATACTTTCTTTTCTCTGGCTTACATTACTGTAAGAATGAGGTTTATAGTACATATAATAGAAAATATGTATTAATCAACTGTTTATGTTATCAGTAAGACTTCCAGTCAACAGTAAGCTATTAGTAAAGTTTTTGGAGAGTCAAAAATTATTTGTGGATTTTTGATGTTGTTCAAGGGTCAACTGTATTTACAAAGTGCATACACACACAAACACACACCCACACACCCACACACATTATATCAGTCAGGATTCTCCAGAGAAGCAGGATACATAGGATGTGTGTGTGTTTATTTATTGATTTATTTAACATGAGGAATTGGCTCACTCAATTATGGAGGCTGACAAGTCCTCAGATCTGCAGTCAGCAAAATGGAGATCTAGGAGGATCAATGGCATAATTCCAGTTTGAAGGCTAGAAGACTTGAGACCCAAGGAAAGTCAATGTTTGAGTTGGATTCTGAAGGCAGGCCAGGACTGATGTCCCAGGTTAAGTATTCAGGATGGAAAAGCTTCATCTTACTTGAGGGAAGGTCAGCATTTTTGGTCTATTTAGGCCTTCAACTGATTGGATGAGGCCCACTGACATTAGGAGAGCAATCTGTTCTACCATTAACATTGATCTCATCTAAAACACTCTCACAATCACACCCAGAATAATGTTTAACTAAGTATCTTGATCATCTCATGGCCCAGTAAAATTAAATTAATGCATAAAATTAACCATCACACACACACACACACACACACACACACACATGCTGTGCTGTGCTTAGCTGCTTAGTCATATCTGACTCTTTGCAACCCCATGGACTGTAGCCCACCAGGCTCCTCTGTCTGTGGGGATTCTTCAGGCAGAGTGAGTTATCATTTCTTCCTTCAGGGGATCTTCCCCATCTAGGGATCAAGCCCAGGTCTCTTGCACTGCAGATAAATTCTTTATCATCTGAGACATAAGAGAAGCCCAAATGTATGTATACATTCCTATTTATACTTTCTTTTCACAGGACCCATAGCAGTGGAAGATACAATTTCTTATCAGTTCAGCCTGAAATTCTAGTTTGTCTTACAAATGCTGGTAGAATAGCTTGTGTTCAGATTGGTTTTAAACTTATACCTTAAATTTGATTTCATCAAGAGATTCATTCTCATCAGGAATCTTAGCACTTTGAGTGGTATTTGCTCAGCTAAGTGACCTTTTTCCTGATAGTAGGGAGATGCTCAGGGACTTGGAGGACCAAGTGGAACCATCTCTGTCCACAGTGGAGGTTGCTCCACCTTGCTGTCATGATCCCTCTGCCCAGGGATTGGGGATGTGGGCAGTATCATTTATTCAACATGTATTCATTGAGCACCTACTATGTGCCACATTGTTCTAAGCACTAGGGTGCTTAAGTTAAAAAAAAAAAAGGTCCCTGTCCTTGTGAAGCTTGCATTCTAGTTAGGGTGGTGGTGAGAAGGTAACAACAGCCACACAGAAAAATAAACATGTAATGTTTCCAGTGGTGATAGACACAGGAAAACAACAACAACAACAACAACAACTGGAGTATAAGGAGGATAGAGAATAATGGCAGAGTGAGAGGAAGTTGATTTTCACAGGGTAATCACGCTGATCTTTCTCTCATAAAGAGAGAAACCAAGAAAAAGAGCAGGAAAGCCATGAGTTAATCCAGGGTAAGATCTTACTAGGCAGAAGGAACAGCAAGTGCAAAGACCCTGAAGCAGAGTAATGCTGGGCATGTCTAAGAAGTATTGAAGAGCTCTTTATGTTTGGAATGGAGTGACTGAGAGAGAGAGTAGCAGATGTGAGACCAGAGGTGGTGGAAGATCAGATACAGAGAGCCATGTGAACCTTCATTAGAGCTTAGGCTTGTAAACTGAGTGAGATGGGAAGCCATTGGTGAATCCAAGCACAGTCTAGACATAACATGATTTTGATTTTAAAAGGATTGGTACTTGAGGGTACATTGAAGGGCAGCAAAAGTGAAAGCAAGAATGCCAGGTAGGAGGCTATTACAATGATTCAGATGAGAGATGAAGAAGGCTTGGAACATGGGGGAGTAGTGAAGGGGTGAGAAGTCAGTGAAGTTTTGGAAACCGGCACTTTGGAAAAAGTAAAAAAAAATAAAAGCTCTGATTTTTAGAAATGGCCAGTTTCCCTGGTATAAGTATTTCCACCACGACTGGCTTCAGGTTCCTTATAACCTTAACAACCAGCTCAAAAATTGCATGAATATTTAGCAATCAGCTCTAGACACATCACTGTGGGAAGTGGTTGGATATTTTGAGGGTAGATATAATGGGATGGCTGATGGCTTAAGTGTGGGTTGTGAAAAAAGGAAGAGATCCAGAGTGGCTCTAGAATTTTTGGCCTGAACAACCATCAGGATAGAGCTGGAGCTTTATGGAGCTTAATGGAGCTCTGGAGAGGAATACAGGATGGTCAGGTTAAAGTAGAACTATCAGGAGATCTGTTTTAGATATGTTATGTTCAGATGTCATCCAAATAGAGATGTATACCAGGCTCAGTCCAGGGGAGAAGTCTGGGCAGCATGTGAATGGAAATATATACCCTTTCTTGAAAGGGATCCCTGTGCCTGGATTCTGCAAAGTGGATGCCTGTCCACAGCATATGCCTGCACCAGGCAACCACTGGCAGCTTTGGTTTGGAGTTTCCATCTACAGCTGGGGGTGCTGTCAGGGGATCACGTGGGAGAGAAGCAAATGCCTTCATTCAGGGAGTGCTCAGCAAGGAGCTAGATTCTATGCAAAGGACACCCATCCTTCACCCTCACAAAGTTTAGTGTGTATTCAAGGTGATAAATAAGAGCAGGATACAAGATATTCTATAAGAAGTATAGGCTGTGCTGAACCTACCCTTGATTTTTTACACTATTAGAGGGTGAGGAGGGAGAGAGACTGTGACTCAAACTGGATGAGCCCCAAGGAATAGGAAGCATTTTCCTAGGGAGGTGAAGAAAGAGATTCCAGGCTGTGGGTCTGTAGGAGCAAAGTAGGCCAGGGCACTGGAAAATATGCATACTCAGGGATAATGCTACTAATCACAACAACAGCATTTACTGAGCTTTAAAAATGCCCTGGGCATACGTTTGTCTGATTACATTATGTGTATTAAACCATTTAATCCTTAGAATAACTTTAAGAGGTAGATATGATTATCATCCCCATTTTACAGATGAGAAAACTGAAGTATTACAGTCATATTAAGTAATGGAGTGTGCGTGTATATGGACGCCTGTGCACACGCTCAGTTGTGTCTGATCCTTTGCGACCCCATGAACTGTAGCCCACCAGGCTGCTCTGTCTGGCAATATTCCAGGCAAGAATACTGGAGTGGATTGCCATTTCCTTCTCTAGGGGATCTTCCTGACCCAGGGATTGAACCCACATCTCTTATGCCTCCTGAATTGGCAGGCAGATTCTTTACCACTGTGCCACCTGGGAAGCAAGTAAAGGAGAGGAAACTCTAATCCAGGTAAACTGACTTTACAGCCCTTGGTCTTAGCCGGTGGGTAAAGTAAAAACTGGAGGAGGCCCAAGTTTGACTGCACTCTGTGGGGTTGGGGGGAGGGTGGTGACAGATGGGGCTGGAGAGCAGAGGTGTTGCTCAGGGCCCCCAGGGATCCCCCCCAAGGAGTTTCATCTTCTCAAATCCATTCTATAACATTGAGCTAAGAATCATCTTTTTTTTTAAAACCACTCATTTTTTTTAAAGAAGAAATGAATTTTCTCAGCTTTACTTCTTATTCTTGGATAACATACAGAAGCCACTTAGAGCTTAATATTAACACTGTACATCAATGTCGGCCCTGCTCTAAGTGGCGCACGTCAAAGTTCAGCCGTCTGCAGACTTTAAATGTTAGATGAGCTTGATTCTTCTCAGCAGTAGAAGCCAGAAAAGTCAATGAGAAGCACTTCCGTCTTCAGTTCAGAATTTTTGCGAGAGTGTGCGTCTAGTTGGATTGTCTAGTTGTAGAGATGGCGCCTTGTGTGGCCACAAACAACATTAGTCTGGCAAAACCTGTTGCATCTCTGTGTCTCGGCTCATCACTGGATGTGCCAGTGCTCCCTAGAACTCTCAGTACTTAAAAGGATACAGAGTTGGTTTTGAGGATCTTGAGGTCAGTTGACATCTCTAGGCAAGCTGCCACTTCCGGCCAGGCCGCCGATGCCGGTTGCCTTTTCCAGCTTGCCCTCCTTTGCGGGTCCTTCCCTGCCATCCCGTCTCTGACCTTCCAGTGCCTGCTGCCTCTGGTCCATCCCTCTCATCTTTCCAGCTCTTTCTCATGGCTACACACTTTCCACTCTGCCCCAACTTCGCTCTGTTTCTGGCATTGCTCTCCCTGGCCTGGAACTATTTCTGATCTCTTCTGCTATTGACTTTTGTTGTTGTTGTTGTTGAGTCACTAAGTCGTGTCTGACTCTTTGCAACCCCCATACTGCAGCATGCCAGGTTTCCCTGTCCTTCACTATCTCCTAGAGTTTGCTCAAACTCATTGATTTTTTTAACTGATGTATTTTTAAAATTTGAGGTATAATTTACATAAAGTACACGGATCTTAATGAACAGCACATTCATTTTGATAGATGTAAACACCCCAGTTTTACACCACCACCCAGATCAAGATATAGACTATCTCCAGCACCACAGCAGACTCCCTGGGGCCTCCTCCCTCACTGATGGGTGACCGCTGTTCTGATTCCTATCACCTTTCTTGCATTTCATCTAAATGGAATCATACAGAATGTCATGTCTAGCTCCTTAGCAATGGCACTGCTGATAGGAGGAAATGGACAGGAGGTGGCCCGGGTGGAAATCTGACTCATGCTGCCTTGTCCCTCTTCTTGGAGGCCCTTGGGAGGGACCTGTGTGTGGAGCTTCCCTGCCCACACTGGCCTGGCTCATGGTGAGCCAGGAAGGGTGGGTGAGCTGGGCTTCGAGCCTGTAGACATCCATCCCTGGTCCTCTGTGGGGCTGCGTCCTGCTCCAGCAAAGATTTGATTACATCCTTGACAATGCCCCACAGATCCCTGCCCATCCCAGACAGCCTCAGCTTCCCTTACATGCCACTAAAGAGTGTAAGGTACGGAAAGCAATCTAAAAGATCTTACTGGGGCCTCCCTGGTGGTCCAGTAGTTAAGAATCCACCTTGCAATGCAGGGGACACCGGCTTGATCTCTGGTCCAGGAAGATCCCGCGTGACATGGGGCAGCTAAGTCTGTGCCCCACAACAACTGTTGAGGCTGTACTCTAGAGCCCAGGAGCTGTAGCTCCTGAGCCCACTGAAGCAACTACAGAAGCCTGTGCACCTAGAGCCTGCGCTTTGCAACAAGAAAAGCTGTTGCAATGATAAGCCTGCACACTGCAATGAAGAGTAGTCCCCACTCACTGAAAGTGAGAAAACTTGCTCACAGCAGCAAAGACCCAGCACAGCCAAAAATAAATATTTTTGAAAAAGAATGAAAGATCTTAGTCTATTTTTTTAAATGAACAATTAAGACCCCCAGAGGGGCTCAGATGGGACTAGCATCCACTAGCCCATCCTGTTCTCCTTCTCCCACGATGTTCTACGTGCCAGCTTCTTCACCTAGAAGTTTGGCAGTTCTGTTAAGCCTCCCCTTCCTCCCCTGGCACTTCCCATACGTCTTCCCACCATGGCCGGCTTAGCTGCTGTAGGTTTACAGGTATACAGCTGCACCCATTCTGAGGTAAGGCACAGGAACAATATATGCCCCTACCCGGAAATTCACTTTGCCTTTGTAAGGAGTCAAATTTGCTACCCCAAAATGTGTCTCTTCAGCACTGGATTATTTTGAGCTGAAAATAATCAAGGCTCCAAAGGCTTTGGAAGAACCTTTGATCTTCACCTAACTGCCTAAGAGAGAACTTAACAGAACTGCCAGACATCTAGGTGACAGACTGCCTGAGGTTCCAGAAAGGGAGCCATCGCCATAGATAACTGTGCAGTCGGCCTTTGAACAACACAGGTTTGAGCTGTGTGGGCTCACTTGTGTGCAGCCTTTTTTCAATAGTAAATATTGCAGTATGACATAATCCATGCTGGTTGAATTCAGAGAACCATGGACATGCAGGAACCCCAGACATGGAGGAAACTCAGAGTGGGAGGATTTTCTACCATGAGGTGGGTCAGAACCCCTAACCCTGCATTGTTCAAGGGTCTACAGTAACATGAACTAGGTGCATAGACAGGGAGGAACCAAGCAATGTCTGTTAGAATTCCTCTCCGTGTCCCATTGTGCCTGCATAGCCCAGCAAACATTTATTTACTAAACATTTGCTTTTCCATCCCCACTTGCCTTTCTGCCCTTGAATTCCAAATCACTAACCCCAACATCTTTTTTTATCTTTAGCTGAAGATGGTATTTAAGGTGAAGGATTTCAGCAACTTTGGTGAGTTGTTCCATTTTCCTGGGTCTTTCCCCTATGTACATGCTATTAAACTTTGGTTTGGTTTTCTCCTGTTTATCTGTCTCATGTCAATTTAATTCTTAGCCCAACAAGAAGGACCCAGAAGGAATTGTTGTTGTTCAATCGATAAGTCATGTCCGACTTTTTGCAACCCCATGGACTGCAGCCCACCAGGCTTCGCTGTCTTTCACTGTAGCCTGGAGTTTGCTCAGACTCAGGTCCATGGAGTCGATGATGCCATGCAACCATCTCAACCTCTGTCATCCCCTTCTCCTAAAGAGTAGAGGAAAATTTCTTCATATTAACACCTTCCTATCACTTAAACTTGGAATTCCTTTCCTTAGGACCATGCCCTTGGCCCACGGTTAGAGACCAGGCTCAAACTTTCCTGGGAGGCAAAACACAGTCATTTTGCAATATTTGCTGATGATGACTTTTCATTCACTTTTCTTCCCCTCTAAAAGAGATATAAAATGCCTATTAGTTGTTAACATGAAATCTTGGAGGGACTCTGAACAGGACGGGTGGGACAAGCCAGATGGCCCTGGGTTAGCATCATGAAGATGGACAGAGAACAGGCAGCATCCACAGAGAGGTGCTGCCAGCTCTCAGAGTGGGCCCTTTGCCACAGCTTTCTGCAGAAGGAGATGAGCAGCACTGCTGTCCTAGAGACCTGCAGACCTGGTGGTGCTCGATGATAGCTGGGTTCAGGATCTGGGACCAGGCACCCCATACAAAGCTGCCCTCAGCCCAGCACTCTCTCCTCCCTTCTGTTGTCTGGGATCTCCTGGTCTGATGGGGAAGATGATTTTGCCACCAAGGAGCATCTTTGGGGGAGTGAGAACTCTCACCCAAGGGTGAGCAGCCTTGAGTGGTGTCGAAATAAGTGCATTACCTGAAGGTGTACACAGCACAGAGCAGCAGAGCCCCCAGTGCTTGAGCCAGTTAGCTCCCTTGTGCTCAGAAGTATGCTGGGGCTATGGGGTAGGAAGGCACAAGGGAGAGATTCTGTGGCGCCCTCATTGGTATTCGAGTCAGGGACTGGGCTGACAAGCCAAGGCTAATCCAGCTATCTCCCGCTCACAGGCAGGGCCACCAGAGAAATGCCCTGTGTGGTCCCTGAGTGGCAGCTGAGATGAGATCAGGTGTGACCCACTCTCCCATCTCTCCAGTGGCCTCCCTGTCCCTGTCCCACCCCTCCTTTACCTGCGGGCTCTTCCTGCTCAGCAGAATCCTCGGTAGAAGCTTGGGACCCCGAACTCCTGCAGGCACCTGCCGGGTTATCACTGTCCCCCACTGGCTCCTGAGACTAACTCAGTGGGAATAGAAGGTGAAACACCCACAGTACGTTTAACTAGCTTGCATCCCATGTTGAGGACAAGGTGGAGCTGAGACTCAAATCTCCATTTCTTCTTCTTTTTAATTAATTTATTTTTAATTGCAGGATAATCACAATGTTGTGTTGATTTCTGCCATACATCAACATGGATCAGCCAGAGGTATACACATGTCCCTTCCCTCTCGTGCCTCCCTCCCACCTCGCACCCCCTCCCACCCCTCTAGGTCGTCACAGAGCAAATCTCCATTTCTGACTCTAAGTCCAAGGATCTTTCTTGGATGAAGAAGCTGGGGGTCTGGTGAGCAGTCAGGAATGGGGGTATCCTGATCCAGGGCTTACGGGGCTCACGAATGCCCAGACACTGCCTCCTGTAGGCCTTGAGGTCACATACCAGGCTCTGGGTATTATTTTTTCTTTGGATCCCTTTAGCCTCACTGAGTGGGACAGCTTAGCTGATTTTGAGAGGTTTGTGTGGAAAGGAGACAGGGGGTCTGTGTGGCTGAAGGTAGGTGTGAGAAGAGAGGTTTGAAGGTAGATAAAAGTGAGCAAGGAAGAGATGAAGGAGCTACTGTTGGGAGAGGAAACCTGGGGAATGAGCAGAGGGATGGTAGAGGAAAATGTCCAGAAAATGTTGGCCTAGGAAGTGCAATGTACCCGCCTCTGTCTCCCCATCAAACCTTGGGGAAAAACTACACTGCTCATCACTGTTTTTGGAAATACTTATGGTTTGTGTGTGTGTGTGGCGGGGGGGAAGTAGTGGGTGTGTGTTGGCCTCATGTAGGGGCCACAGATGAGTAGGGTGGTTAGAGCAGTTCAGTCCAGGGTCACAGAAGTTTCCCCGTGAGGCTGTCAGCTTGTCCTGTCCCCTGCCATAGCCCAGTCCCATTCTCAGTTTCCACTCTCCTTCTGCCCAGGACTTGAGAAGTCACTTACCTGTGACCTCACCCCTTGGGACAGCATCTTACACACCCCTCTGGAGATTTCAAGGTGAGACAAGACCTGGGAAGAACCCAGAAAGAGGTTCTGAGGCACCTATGGGTACAGATTTTTAAAGAGGGGCAGTTATGTGCCACAGAGATGAGAGAGGGGGAAGACGCTGGGCACTCCTGGATTTGGCTTTGCTGATTTCTCATCAGCTTTGAAGGTGGGGCGGAAGGAAAGAGGATTTTCTCCATCCTCCTTTTTCCAATAAGCACTGGAACCACTCAGAGTTTGAGTGTAATCATTATTGACTCCATCTGCCAGCAGTGGGGGGAGAGAAAGGAGCATTGCCCAGGCCAGGGCCTTAGCTCTCCATCCTCTTGGAAGCCCTGGCCCGCACCTTTCTCCCTGCTGCCCTCTTCCTAAACCTGGACTCTCTCTGCCTGAGGTAGAGATAGGTTCCAGGGTCAAGCCCTAGGGGCAGCAAGTTGAAGGGATGCCCAGGTCCTGTTTGTCTCATTTCTGCCTTGGCTGGAGACCAGAGAGGGGGCTAGCGGGGATGGGGCACTTGAAAGGAAACCCCGGAGCCGTGAGTGTCAAAAAATGTCTGCAAAGGGAAACCACAGTTTTAATTATTCTGCAAATTAGGGGGTTTCTTTGTACTTTAATGTTTATTCTTAGCTCCAGAAAATTATTTAAAGTTTTGGACAAAATTTAGAAATGAGTTAAGGCTCTGTAGAAACTGGGGGACCTCTAACTTGACAGCGTGCAGAGAGCTGCCTTGCCAGGGTCATCCTCTTCTGAGCAGGGCCCCAGCCAGTGACTGATGGAGTCTAGGCAGAAAACCCCAGGCCTTTCAGCCCAGCTGCAGGAGGTTTTATCTCCATGGCTTGCTGTGGGGTCAGGCAAGGCGAGCATCAGTGTGGTTGAGGACTGACTTCCCTCTGCCACCCGCTTGTGCTTGCTCCGCCACCTGCCCCACTGCTGTCGACTCCAAGGGCCCTCTTCATCACACAGTCTGCATGCTGAACTCCAGAGAACCTCTGTGTGTGTGCGTGTTAAGTCTCTCAGTTGTGTCCAACTCTTTTGTGACCCTATGGACTATAGCCAGCCAGGCTCCTCTGTCCATGGGATTCTCCAGGCAAGAATGCTCGAGTGGGTTGCCATTTCTTCCTCCAGGGAATCTTTCCCACCCAGGGAGTGAACCCACATCTCTTGTGTCTCCTGCATTGGAAGCAGGGTTCTTTACCACTGCGCCACCTGGGAAGCCCCCAGAGAGTTTACACAGCCACATAAGATCAGCAGAATTGGTAATAAGTGCAAGAAAGGAAATAAACAAGGCTGTGTAATAGAGTGACTGCAGGCAGAACAGAGTAGGGCTGGAGGTCCTCTGTGAGTAAGATGGCTGGGGCGTGTGAGCTGACATGGGGATGGAATTGCCTTTGTGAAAAGCAGGAGCAAGAGCTTCCAGGCAGAGGAGACAGAGACTCCCGGGTATCGGGTGCAGACCCAGTGTTCCCCCATGGGAGAGTGTAGATGGAGGTGGAGGTGGAGGTGGTGGTTGTAGAGGGTTCCCTAGCACAGGGGACCTGTGAGCAGAGGCTTGAGGTGAAGAGGTTATTTGGAGGCATAAAAGGAGGGGGGCATTCTAGTCTGAGATAAGATAGACATAAACAAAGATGTGGAGGTGAAAAAAAGAATCCACTCTGATTGGCAGGTGAGATGGATCATCAGGAGCACAGGAAAATGGGGCTGGAAAGACTGGGAGCTAGAGTTCTGCTACCTCTGTGTGTGTGTGTGTGTGTGTGTGTGTGTGTGTGTGTGTGTGTGT